>CAXAMN010025906.1:164009-208918 GCA_963970005.1 Durusdinium trenchii
CGCCGTTTCGTGAGCTGCAGATGTGCGAACAACCTTTTGTTAAACAAAACAATTGCGCCGACTCTCTCACCTTTTTCGGTTCCATCGCCATTTTTCCCTGGGAATTGAGTTAACTGAAAGCCAATGTCATAGCGAATTCCACTGTTCCTCCATGCGTTCGATTCTCCTCAATGAGTTGGCCTCACTTCAGGATTCTCAAAGCACGATGCCGTCGGGCCCACGATACCCCTTCCAAGCCGCCGGGCAAACGGAGAATAAACTCCGACGTGTTCTCTACCCCAAACACCCCAACCCCTCCCTCTATTAGGGTAACAGAGGGAAATGCTACTCGGCGCCTTTCCCTCTGTTGTCTCTTTTCTAGTCTACTCTACCCAGGCGGTGTAAGACTAAAGTCCCGCTCCCTAAGTAGTGCGCCTAATTCATTCGGCTAAGTATTCAGTGCCAGGTAGTCATACACACTCTGACACTGGTTTTCAGTTAACTCAATTGCCACGATGGGAAGGATGGCGGTGGAACAGTATGGCGAAAAGTCCGAGAAATTGTAGGTGTTTTAACATCAGTTGTTTCCCTTGACTGCGGTGACAAAGCGGTTCAAGCTGCACCTCTGCTGGGGAGAAAATGGTTTGGGGGAAGTATTATGAACCGTATGAACAACCATGGAAACAAACAAGAGAGATTGGAACAGCGTGGGCAAAAGTTCAAACCTGTGGCAGGTACGTGAGTCGAGCGTCCTCAACTCATATCACGGGAAACGTGCAGCGTCTTCGTTGGTCGCTGACTGCACGAATCCCCAGCGACCCCCTGCTTGTGAAGCGATTGAAAAACCCTTAGAAACAGGGTGTGACACACACAACAAGCCGAACTCGGCGCGAATGCAGATCAGTGGAAAACCGGACCTTTTGAGATCAAGTGGATCGTCTGCTATGGAAAGGTGAGGTAAACCTATGAAATGAAATGCCGTGTGAAATCTCGAGGTACGTGTCAAAGCTGAGCAAATGGCTGCGGTTTAAACGTTTGGGAAAAATGCGGGAACGACGTGTGACGCATGAACGTGCAGTACGAGTGATGGATTCCGTCGTTTATAGCCCGGCGGCTCAAAGTTCCGTTAATTCAGTTACAGAAAAGAAGAACAGGAAGTCAGTTATAAACGCAAACCCCTGTGCTTTCCAGAATGGTAACGGCGCCTCCTTTCGGAGGGTCACACCCAGCACCCAAGTGGGAAGACTGAGCGGCTCACACTCTGACACTGGTTTTCAATTAACTCAACCCTGAGTCTGCAGATCAACTAAATTTAGTTTGCCAAAAATTTACTTAATTTCAACTAGTAAAGTAAAAAAATTAAGTAAAAAAGCAAAGTATTTTTTACCATAGTAAATTTTTAGTAAGACAAGTAATTTAAATTAGTAAGACAAGTAATTTAAATTAGTAAGACAAGTAATCTAAATTAGTAAGACAAATAATTCTTTTTAAGTAATTGAAGCATGTGTTGTCATATGTTGTTTTTTGCGGGGTTTCTGTTATTTCTGCGCTGTTTTGTTTTTGTTGTTTTGTTGTTTTTGTTGTTTTGTTGTGGTTGTTGGCTGTGTTTAAGTTTTTGCAAGAATGATTTCTCCAAATTTGTTCACTTGACTCATGTCACATGTCGCATGTTCTTGAAAACCGCCTTGTCTGTGTTCATGATCAACCTCCCCCTGTCTATCAAACAGGCTGTTGACAATCAGGGTTTGCTTGTCTCTTTTGCCATGTTTGAACTTCTTTGTGCTCCCCCACTCCCTTGCAATCCACTCTGGGATCTCACCGGCAGCAAACATCTGCGTGAACTTCTGTTGCTTGACTTGGTCTCTGGTCTCTGCACTCTTGCTCTTCTCTGGGTCTACTTCTGGGTCCTCCTCCTTCTCATTCTCTTCTTATGCTTCCTCCTCTTTGTCCTTCTCCTCAGGCACAGGCACAATGCCCACCTTCCAGCTTTGCCAGGTTTGTTCTTGTCCTGAAGGTCGCTTGAAGGGTTTTGGCACTGATTTGGGTGGCTTGGGCTTGGACACAGTTGACTTCTTGATAACCTTGTTCTTTGCCTTTTCCTTGGGCGCAGTCTTGGGAGCAGCTTTTGCCTTTGTTGATGATTTCTTCAGGACTGAACCAGGAGTGGCAGAAGGCTTCTCACTATCTTTCTCTGACTTTGCTGGTGTTTGGGCCACCATAGGTTCATTTGGCATTCCATCAGCCATGAGCGCAGTGGATCACTCACATCAAAACAAAAAGCCGCAGAAAGTTGTAGGAAGATTGAAGATGGCGCTCAATGTACTGTTCACAAGAACTGCCCACCAGTTAATGACAGAAGTTACTGAAGAACAAGCCACAAGAAATTACACATGTCCAAAACAAGAACATCTGACAAGTAAATGACACTCAAGACCTGTTCACAAGCAAATGCGCATCTTCACAACAAGAACTGCTCACAAGTAAATGAAATTATTCATAGGAATTCTATTATTGGAGAACTGCTCTCAAGTAAATGTTGAACAGTTATGTAAGAATTTGCTCAAGAGTACTGTTACATGCCACTGCATTCGTAGGTAAAATGTGCAAAAAGAACTTCAACAACTATATACAGTTTGTATGCAGTTTATATGTAGTTTATATGCAGTTTACATGCAGTTTTGAAAACTACATGTAGTTTTGATAAAACTACATGTAGTTTTGATAAAACTACATGTAGTTTTCAAAACTGCATATAAACTACATACAAACTGCGTACAAACTGCATAAAAAGTACATAGAAAAATGAGCAGAAAATCAACAAACGCACATCAACAGTATACACACATATTCAACTTTGTTATCTCCATGTTATATTCTGGACATGCTGACGCTGCACTTGTGAGTTCATTAGACTCTGGATACATTTACTTGTGAAGCTGTTTTTACTTGTGAACCACCTTCTGTATTTCCTTGCAGTCAAATTGCACAATGGCTTTGGGCGCTGGACTGTGTACGACTTTTTTTGGCATTCGTATATGTTTTCGGAAAGCTATGCTCACTTTACTTGAGACATCATTTACTGTTTTGTGGATGCCACTTGCTCAAGGCACTGTTGTGAGGTTTGTGGATTGCACTTTTCATAAGCCCACTATTGTCAATATTGCCATGTACTTGTGAGCCATTTGCTTTGTGAAAAGAACTACTTGTGGCCAGGTCTTGTGCCAATATTGCAATTTACTTTTGGACAGTTCTTCTGTCCAGATTGTAGTTTACCTGTGAGCGTTGATGGTCATCTACTTGTGAAACAGCTCAACTGCCAAGACTGCCACTTAGACTTACTCGTGACCAGGTGTTTTCGCAAGATTGTCATTTACTTGTGAACAGCTCAAATGCAAAGACTGCAATTTACTTGTGAACAGTTCTTGTCAAGATGACCATTTACATGTATCATTTTCTCGCCTCAAGATAGCAACCTCGATAACCCCACAAGACCTCTCTCAAGTAAAAAGAGCTGTACCTGATCTCCAGTAAATTTTTCGCAACGCTTCTCAAGTAACTTGGTGAAAGTACACCAATAAAAATATTCGAGTTTTCTCAACTAAACACAGCAACACCAAGTGCTCCCACACCTTTCCTCAAGTAGATCAAACAACACTTCTCAAGTATATCACCCCTGGCTTCTCTCAAGGCAGACGAGTAAATTGGTTGTGACAAGCTCCTCTCTCAAGTAAACTGACTTCTCAATTTTTTTGAAATATATACTGCAACACTTCTCAAGTAATTTGAGGCGACGGTGACGGAAACCATTCTTGTCTGTTACCTGTGAAAACCAACTTCATGTGTAACTTCCCAGCCAATGTTTTGTGTGTTTCTGTGGTGTTTTTGTGTTGACTGTTGCGGTTGTTTCTATGTTGTTTCTATGCTGCTTCTATGTTGTTTATATGTTGTTTCTATGCTGTTTCTATGTTGTTTATATGTTGTTTCTATGCTGTTTCTATGTTGTTTATATGTTGTTTCTATGCTGTTTCTATGTTGTTTATATGTTGTTTTGACTTTGTTGAAATTTACAATGAAAAATTAGTTTTTCAAAAATTTAGTAGGAAACCAACTAGTTTTTTCAATTACATTGATTTCATCCAAAAACTAAATTTAGTTGATCTGCAGACTCAGGGAATTGCCACGATGGGAAGGATGGCGGTGGAACAGTATGGCGAAAAGTCCGAGAAATTGTAGGTGTTTTAACATCAGTTGTTTCCGTTGACTGCGGTGACAAAGCGGTTCAAGCTGCACCTCTGCTGGGGAGAAAATGGTTTGGGGGAAGTATTATGAACCGTATGAACAACCATGGAAACAAACAAGAGAGATTGGAACAGCGTGGGCAAAAGTTCAAACATGTGGCAGGTACGTGAGTCGAGCGTCCTCAACTCATATCACGGGAAACGTGCAGCGTCTTCGTTGGTCGCTGACTGCACGAATCCCCAGCGACCCCCTGCTTGTGAAGCGATTGAAAAACCCTTAGAAACAGGGTGTGACACACACACACGGACACACACACACACATGTACATACACTTCCCTGCCGCTTTTGGTCGTTTCTTGGGCTTTCTCTCAGGCTTTTTCGGTTGTTCTTGAGGCTCGTTTCCCTACCCCAGTCAAGGGCTAAGTATTCACTTCTGTCTACTCCTACCTTGAATTTCTCTCTTGCCCTCTTAGCGCTGCTCTTTCTGGTTTTCTTTCTTTTGTTTCTAAGGCTTTTTAGGTACCTATTCAGGTCCTCCGTGCGAGCGCCGCAAGCCGCATCGTGTGTGCGTCAACCTCTGTAACTAAGAGTTTTGAATGCAGGGGGCCACCGGGTCTGAGAGGAGCGGTGGCCAACGAAGACCTCCTCTGGGACCCGTGTAAACGTACCTGCAAGTTTAATAACTGTTTAAACCGCCGTTTCGTGAGCTGCAGATGTGCGAACAACCTTTTGTTAAACAATACAATTGCGCCGACTCTCTCGCCTTTCGGTTCCATCGCCATGTTTCCCTGGGAATTTTGTTAACTGAAAGCCAATGTCAGAGCGTGTGTGTCACCACCTGTTTCCAAGGTTTCCACGCGTTGCATTTTAATTTGTCCCCGCGGGATAAAAAGAAACTTAAAAAAAAGGAGGCAGGGGGATGCCGGTTCACCGGTGACACACCGGGGGAGTTCCAATCCGTCGCGGGAGAAGTTCATTCCCTTATTGGGAGAGACACCGTGTCTAGCTGCGGGCAACAGTGTCTTGCTTGGCACGTCGAATTGCGCCATCTACCTTCGCTGACTGTGCGGGTACGGCCACCGCGGCCAAAAGGGCAACATCGAAGCTCCCTGTGTCTCCCCGGGTAAAGGGAACAACAGACCAAGGCCATGATCTGATGCATGGTCCGATGATCCGACGGTCTTGGGAAAAAGGGGGTTGCGCCATCTATTGTATATTTAAGGCTGTGAGCATTCAATTCTCGTCCCAGTCTTTTTAGGCGCAATCCGCAATCCTTCTCCCTATCATCCCTGATATAATTGGTCAGACATGGGAAGACACAGGAACTTCTCGGGCTCGACCCTTCCCTCCCACGTGAATTCGCACTTCCTATCCCACCCGATCTGATTTTGGGTAACAGAAGGAAATCGCACTCAACACACTTGTGGGTTGGTGCCTTTCCTTCTGTTTCTCCTGTCCTAGTCTTTCCTACCCGGGCGGTCTAAGACTAAAGTCCCGCTCCCTAACTAGTGCACCTAATTCATTCGGCTAAGTAGTCAGTAACTAGAAGGTTTCATAGCTAGTGGGCCTCGTAACTACTCCTATCTTTCTCTCTTGCCCTCTTCGTTTGCTCTTTCTGTGTTTTCCTTGTTTTTCTTTCTAAGGCTTGTTAGGTGGCTAGTAAATTTCTTGAGCGCCGATATCGGCTCTCTGTGTGTGTCACCACCTGTTTCCAAGGTTTCCATACGTTGCATTTAAATTTTTCCCTTCGGGATCAAAAATAAAACAAACATAGAAAAAAGGATGCAGGGGGATGCCGGGGATTTCCATGGTCGGCATCCAACGAAGACACCATGGATCTCCTGTGAAATGACACTGGGACGCCGGAATCACGTACCTGCAGGCCTTTTTAAAACCCTTTCTAAAGTGCTAACGGGCTTCCATCGTTTCACCCATGATAAAACCTTCAGTTCTTCTGACCCAGCACTTCTTGCGGTTGAATCAAGTCAAGGTCTACCTGCAGTAAAGTGGAACTTCGTCAACTGACTCAGCTCTTGCGAGCAACAATCTAAGTGTGTGAAGGCCTTGGAGTCATAGGGCTTCCGTTGAAGTAGTAACTTTTTGAGCAGGGGACCAGGCAGGGTACATTGTCGCCGAAGCTAGCAATGTACCTGAGGATCTGAAAGTGGACGCCACTTTCACGTACCTACTGAGTTGTGGTGTTTGCAAGCTGCCCTCCACTTTTCACTGAAGGGCTAACGCAATTGCAGACTTGAGCGCTTGTCGTCACTTTGTCGGCCGCGCATGCCGGAGCTGGATTTTGTGATTTGGAGCACTTTTGGCCTCCTTCCTTTCCACAAGACCTCCAGGACGTTTAGAACCCCGTACATGCTTTCTCAGGAATATTATGGGTACCTAGGTTGGCGAGTGGCAAACCGCAATCGGGTCAGTAAGCAATATCTTGAGTGTGTGTGTGTGTCTCTCTCTCTCTCTCTCTCTCGCTCTCTCCACATAAGAAGCAAGCGGCGGGAAATTCCGCATGCATCTTGCGGCCAAGCTGCTTTGGCCTTTGTCCGAAGGGAGGTCTCTCTCAATCCGTTGATAGACCTCTCCTAGGCAGTTGTCTCAGAACACGACCTTCGGCAACGCATGGCTGACCATGCAAACATCGCTGTCACATGCGCGCAAGGTATCGATTCTCAACCTGGAATAACACCTGCTGCCTTCCCTCTCTGCATCCACAAGTAATGAAGCACCCACCCATGTCCCAGCCTTTGATCGCCAAGGTTCTCAGGTAGCCATTTACAAGCTGCACATCTTGATTTCGCCGTCGAACCAACGCTTCCATGGCTGTGAAGAGTTGATCTAGGCTGCTTTGCACCTGACGTCCCACAGATGGGAAGTGTGGGCGTCTTTCTACGGTCTCTATGTAAAGATATCTATATACTGGCAAAGACACGTGAGTGATCATCAAACAGTGCAAAACCAAGAATGTGCCTGCAAATATGCATCTAACTATAAACCAAGCAAGCGTTCAAGCTCATCCCAACTCCAACACACGGTGGGATCCACATGCGATCGTCTCTCCTCTCTCCCTCCTCTCTCACACGGACAATACCCATTACAAGAAGTCGACTTACCTGCGTGCACACAGGAGTGGGGCTTCAATGTGTGTAAAAGTTTTCAAGATAATGCAAAATAATTTTAGTAAACACTGTGGGCGGATGTAGAGTAAAGGGTAAAGGTTCTTATGTAGATCAAGAACAACAGTAGGACACGTTGTGGGCAAGCAGGAATTGTGATCCTGTGGCACTTCAGTGTGTAGAGTAAGAGTTCTAAGATGATTTTACAAGCATTAGGAAACACGGCGGGCAGGCAGCCCGCCACGCCTTCTGGTAGTCTGCAACGCATTAGGGCTACTACCTACAGTAGTAGAGGAGGTCTCTATCCAAACCTTTCATTTTGTAGGTGACAAAGCCTCGTAGGCTTTCGGGTGAAGGAACATGAAACACGAGCGGAGTTGTATGTGTGCACCCAGGTTGGATATCATCCCAAGTTCGAGGTGGTTGTCTTGCAAAGCCTGCCCCAAGGCTTGTTGACCCCGCAACCTTCATCAGCAATTCAAAAGAATAATGAATAATCCTCTCTTCAAGCCCAACCTTGTAGCCATCCAAGAGCGACATCTGCCCAGTGGCACCACGCGCAGCGTTCTGAGATCATGACAAAAGCACGGAGTTTCCGAGAACGCTTCCGGTTTGATGCTGCTCGATCCTGTTTGGCCCTTGGATCACCGAAGAAATGGCCGCGCTCGCCATGGCCTCTGCGGCTTTAAGCGCCTCCTCGGAGTGAAGCAATGCCTGGTCGATCGGCAACAGCTTGAGCGCATCTTGCCTCAATTGAAATGGAGGGAGAAAAAGCAACGAATCAACATATCCTGTTGGGGGGGGAATGACATGAATCAATCTGACCTTGGAAACAGCTAATAGATGCTAACAGCCGACATTCAGAATGCAGTTTGTCTCAGTGGAGTTTTGGGCAAATCGAGACATGGCATACTCAAAGTTCTCACACCAGAATGGACCTCATGGAGTTGTGGCCAGTTGCGACATTCTAATCTATACTATATTTAAAGATCTCCATCGGTCATGAATGACCGTGCCAGGCTGCAGCTTCTCCACTTTCATGCTCGTTTCTTCAAGAACCCGCAAAGACACCTGGCTTGCGATGTGCGCACGTCAATGTGTGTTGAGATGACTCGCGGATTGTGGAAGCCAAAAACACACCTATTCATGCAGAACACCAGGAACCATTCGCACATCTTCTCGCAACTTGGTGCTGCTGTCAGCTCCTCATTTCAACCAAACACCACTGGTCTCCTGAACACCTCAATCAAGTCTTCACTTGGAGTCTTTTTCTCCTCAAATTGGCGTTGGCTTGACGCCCGAGCGCCCGCGCGAAGCCGCGCTTTGTGCGGCCTGCGCAGCGGCCGCAGCCGCTGCTTGAGCTGTAGTGGCAAAAACACCACGGGCAGGTGGGGCACTCGAGAAGCTTGGAGCTACTGGAGTCGCTGAAGCCACCGGAGCCTGCTGAAGAGGAGTCTCTACCATGCTTGCTTCTCTTCCAAGCAGCTCACCTCGACGGCGGCCCATCACACCATCCCGCTTTAGCTCCTCCTCAAAGGCATCTTCGACTCGACCTCGCCGCTGGTGGTAGAGAAAGTCCCTGAAAACCTCTTCGAGACTTGAGCCAACCAGCAAGGCACGAAGAAAATCTTCCTCATGCTGCGGAGGGGTTCGCCACATGGCTGCAGTACTCAAAACACTGAGGCCACTGTGCTTCTCAAGCTCCTCGGCCGGCAACATGACTTTGGTGCTCATGCGGCATGTTGCTGAAATTGGTGCATCGCGGTGCAGGGCTTGGAACATCAGGAGCGCCGCAAAAGGGCCAGTATCCTGTTCCTCACAACAAAACCATCGCCCTCCAGCCTCACAAACACGTAGCTCAACTTGCTCGGGCACCATGGCACCAGTCTGCAATTGATGAAAAAGAGCAAATAAACCCTCCCGCAGTGCCGCCCAGCCCGGCGTGGAGTTGAGCCCTAACTTTGGGGCCCACCTCAATGCCAAGACAGGGATTCGAACAGAAGAATTCACAGAGAGAAGCACAGGCCCCCGAGCCATCTTCAACGCAGGGCTATGGGGATCACGCAAGAAGTCCGCCGCCTCCAACAGACTGGGCATGACTGATCGAATCTCTGCCACCGTTGATTCCAAATTAGACATGACCTGACGGTTTTGAATCGCTTCATTCCGTTCAGCCTCCAAGCGTCGTTCCAACCTCTGCTTCTGCTGCTGTACTTGGGCTGTCAAGGTTTCCACATTTTCTCGTTGTTCTTCATCCGCACGCTTCAATGCAGCTTCAAGGCGAGCCTTGCCCTTTTCAGCATGCTCAGCACTCAAATCTGCTCCGGCGGCCCTCAAACGTTCCGCCTCCAAGTGTGCCTCTTGTTGCCGCTGTTTGCTCGAAGTGACTTCCAACTCGATACGCAATCTTCGAACCTCTTCCTGAAGAGCAAGAACCTCAGAATGACTTCGTTTCAGTTCAAGGTTTGCCTTCTGGGCTTCCACTTGCAACCACTGTGCATTGGTTTGGGCCACCACTTTGTTGGCCTCACGGTCACGCATAACTGCCACCAACTGAGATTGCAAAACCTCCGCACGGGTGCGCTCAGACTCGGCGCTTTGCCTGGCAGCAGCCAACTGCGCAGAGGCCTTCGCCAGCTGCAACTGACCATCTTGAGACACCGCCCGCCATTGCGTGACTCCGCCCTCCAAAGCTGCCACTTTCGAAGCTAAGACCCCCACGTGCCGCAGCAAAGATCTGAAGTGAGGTCCTCCAGTGCTGAGAGCAAGGTCTGCGACCCCCACAAGTGCAGAGTAGTAAGGCTTCAACTCCTGCATGGCATCGGCTCCAATCTCGGCCATGAGCAGCGCCTCAGCGGCGTGATGATCTGCCATCCCGCCATTTCTCACAGCCTTGAGCCACTGCAGAGCCACAAACTCTTGGAAGAACCAGAACAGCTGTGGAACAGCAACGTGTAAAATGTATATTTTAGTATGTTTTAATCATTTTCTTGGTAGCCCTGTATGCGCTGGATGTGTATTCTTTCAGTTGCTTGTGCAGCGCACCTGATGACGTTTCAAGGGCTGCATTCGAACGTTCACCTCACGCGTTGCCAGGAAGCAGCATACATCCAGTGATGAAACAGGGATAGTATTAATTAAAGGCTGGCATTCAGGGGTCTGGTGAGTGCACATACCAATGCAAATCTTTTGTGCAAAGAGGATTGGATGCCAAACTCTAACGCCTGACTTCGACACCAACGCAACCATGTCTTGCGAACCGCTTTCAGCAGGCCAACAAAACATGTGTAATGTTGAATATATATATATATATATATAGACTATGATGAATATAGATGTTTTGATTGATTCTCCTGTACTTTTCTCGTCAATACTCCTATGCTTGTGCGGAACCATGCTTGGGCCAGCTTTGATGCATGGCCTTTGCGTTTTGCTCTCACTAGCACCCTGTTGGTGTTTTGGTTGTTTCTTGCTGCCCGCCGTTTCCCACTAAAATACTGCACAATGTTTCACACATCTACAGAAGAACTCACAATTGTAGTGGTTCTTACAGAAACCACAATTGTAATGGTTTTCGCATGAGCATGTATGCTGAGCGCAGGTCATGGCAACCAACTCGTGTATGCATATAGTCATATTATGCGAGTGGATCTTAATCAGCGAAGTTTGAAGCGATCACTGATGGTCCATAAGCGGCGTAGCGTCGGAACGGAAACCGCACCTTTTCTAGTCGCTTGATCCTTGAGCCAAAGTACATATGGTATATATATATATATATGTACATGTTGCACTGTACACGTCGCTGCACTTCCATTCGCACCCCCCATGTGAACGGCAACAATATGTTCCGATCACACACGAAAATTAGGGATGCAAGTGCTACAAAGAAATTGTATGATTTGCCGCGAGACTCATATGAGGCTCATACTACGAAACATGCTGGACTAAAGCGGACTTTTACATATAAAGTGTGCAACTATGGCTCAGAACCTTTGAAAAAAAATCGAATTGAACAAGTGAGACAGTCACGAGGCCTCGCTCAGTATCCACTCAAAAGAGCATCGCTTTGATGTAGATCCGAACTGGTGACTTCCACGTAGATGTCACATCGGCAACTGACTTCACACTTCTCAAAAGATGTAGGTTTTGGTTTGGATACACTTACAGAACGGCAAGTCGGAGAGACAGTCGGTGATTGTCTTCCTTCCATTATGCTCATGGTATCAAATCAAATTGACGATTTGCAATGATACACTTACAGCGTTCCAGGTCAGATAGACATCCGGTGAATGACTTCCTCCCTGGCTTGCATGGTATCCTCATAGTCGTTCAAAGAAATCACCACTGGTGATAACCTCTCCATCCACGATGATCCCAGCTGCCCTGAGCATCCCACCGATCATCTTCTCCCTTCTTGGACTTTCCCTTGGACTTGCTCTTTCCCTTTCCCTTCTCAGAAGGTTGAGGTACTTCGCGACGCTCTTGCGTTAGCGCCGGCCTCCAAGATGTTCCAGATTGGCCTCCTCCTTTGGAATGTCCTCGGGATGATGAAGAAGTTGTACCTTCTGCTGCGTGTGTGTTGGCGGCAAGATCTTCCTGCAAAGCTTGCTCGAACACATCGGTAGCACTGGATGGTGATTTATCATGTGGTCTGGCTTTTGGAGCAGCCTTCACCTTGTTCTCCTCTGCTGATGAGGGCCCGAAACTCTTGGGTGCTGTTGAAGGTTTTGGCTCCTCACTTGGTGCTGACGACGGCTTGGCCTCGGTTCTGGGCGTAGATGCTGGCTTTGCCTCAGCTCTTGACGAAGATGCTGTTTTCGCTTCAGACTTAGTCGTTGATGTTGACTTAGCTGTTGCCTTGGCTGCCTGCTTCTTCTTGCCCTGAATCTCCTTGGCCCTATCTCCAAAGCCTAGACGATTGGTAAGAGCTTGAACATGCTTATGTTCTATCACGCTCATCCATCTCTCTGTATGTCCAACGTTGGGGTTTCTGGCCATTGACTCTATGACTTCCTGAGCTTGTGGGGGCAACCTGATCTCATGTTGATTAATGATCAACAGAATAGACTTCTCCCACTTGTTCTTCATTCTCGAGTACATGATGTCCAGAGGATCGATCACCTTGTGGTAGGGTGATGTAATGTCGGTTCTAAAGTAAGAATATGTCCGACACCCATAAATCGCATGGATGCACTTCTGTACCAATTCAGTCATTGCGCTGGCTTTCTTCGCTTTCAACTCCTCAAGCTGGGCATCAGTCAAGTTGGTGGAGTATTCGAAGTTGCCATATTCCTCCTTGAAGGATTTCGGAGTATGACCAAATGATAGGATCATGAGTGCTACCTTGCAAATGAATTGCTCTCCTCTGAATCGGTGCCAGGCCTCCTCAGTTGTAATATTGTTGTCGTTGGCAAAGTTTAACATCATGTCATCTGTTGGATCCAATGGTCTCCCATCGTCATCGATTTCAGTGGAATCTCCTGTACCGAACTTGCTTATCACATCCAGACGCTTCCTTTTCCAATTTGCTTTGAAGTCGGTAAGGCTGGTGCAATAGTAGCTCTTGTACATCAGGGAGATCATGTTCAGCACACATTTGACCACATACCTATCCATCAAACCCGATGCATTCATGGAGACGTCCTGACAGTAGGCTCTCTCTTGATGCGCATAGATTCGAGGTTCCGGTACTCGACAATAGATGGGGAGATCTTCGTTGTCTCTTCCTTCTTCGGGATTGAACTCGGTCGCTCCATGCTGTGCATAGTATCCCGGTTCATCACGATCTGTCGGTCGATTCGCCTCCGGATGTAAGTCGTCGGTGACGTCTTCATCCTCGGGCTCACCATCTTGACGTTTCTTCCCCTCATATTGTTGTGTGCTCCTCTGGATCTCGATGATCACGTTTCGTTCGTCTTCATCTTCTAGATCAGAGTCACGACCGTAGTCGATCTCGTCCTCATTGAAAGACGGGGTCTCGACATTGTCACTCTTGAAGTTCTCTGCACCATCAGACGGTTTGGAAGGATCTGGATTATCCATGTCCTCGTCGTCATCAGCTGCTTCAGTTTGAGCGATGTCTTCTTCCCAAGCCTTTCTGATCTCGTCCATAGTGGCCTGGTCCAATATATCTTGATCATCATGTTCAGGCTTCTTCTCTTCCTTCTTTTCCTCTTCATCGTCGCTCACAAGATCAACGGGTGAATCGGAAATGACAGTGTTGCGAATACCACACGAGAGTAGCCTGCCTTGACAAGATAGACACACGGACAAAGATGAAGAAGTCAAATGCATACATGATGGACACAAAATATTGCCATCCACGTTGCGATACCCTTCACATGTTCTGGAGATGATTTCGTCCCAAGTTTCCTCACTGATGGAATCCTCGATCAGCTCTCCATTGCCATCGAATTGCACTTCATCGATAAGGGACACGAGCTTTTGGACGTTGTCATCTGTCGCCGAGGCTGACTTCGTGACTTCGTCGGCTCTCTCGAGGATGGTATGCTTCTGAGCAACCCAAAGTCCATGACGTGCCGCTAGAACAACTTGCTCTCCAGTGCTTCCCAGCAGGAGTCTCCTCCATGCCTGACCGTGGTCGTCCCAATACCAAGCACCTCGTACACATCTCCATGGAACTTCTCTAAAAACAACAGTGTAGGAATTCTCCGAAATTCTTCCCCCAAGCTTCCTCAAAGTCATGATTGGAACATAAAGGCAGACGGGCATTCCCCCTCTTGGCCATCTTGATCTCAGAATCTTTGATGATCGATCATCCCACGGCGCAAAGTGGTTGAAGAAAACACTACCTCTATATCCATCCGTTCCACCAGGGACAATTCCTAGTTTCATGATTGACTCAATATTGGAAAGCGATGTCATGTGAAAGCTTCCTCCAAGCTGCATTGCCACATTCTCTGGGATGAGATGTGAAGTCCACACAGGATATATTGACACATCCTCTTCAACAACAGTCTCTCTTCCAGAATTGTGAGAGGCAACAGCTCGAATTGCACAAGGAACGATCCAACGTTCATGCTTCAGAAATGATCGTTCATGCTTCAGAAATGACGGTGCGTCTGTGCCGTAAAACATGAGGTTTGCCCAGTATTGCCTTTCCTCTTCGAGTGAGACATCCTCCTTTGAGATGCGAATGGCGGCAATCTGATAGCGTACTCTGTTCTGCAACTTCTTTGCATGCCACATCGCCTTGCATAAATACTGGTATCGCTCTGTCTTGGTATCTTGCTCACGTTGAGTACCTGAGATAGTACTGATATTGACACCATCGTTGAAGACATGATCATATTCCAGGATCTCACGATGTTCACCCATCCACCCTCATTGCACTTCGGGGACACATGAGGTTTTCGACCGCGGTGCGATTGAATCCCATTATGCTTTCCCACTCCATGCCTGAGTAGTCTATTGAGTCTATGGCTAATCTCGTTGACCCACTGACTCTCCTCGCTGAGCTTGTCGATGCGAATTGCTGGGTTCATCTTTGGTGGATCCGTGAAAGTTGCATCTCTCTTCGGTCCATTCCAGTACTCCACATAGAATGTAACTCCATACTGTGGAATTATCTCAATGTTTCCTCTATCGCAAGTCACCTCAATCGGCCGATATCCAGCCTTTTGAACTTGTTGTGGGTCAGGAGCAAGGTCCTTCACTTTGGGCATCTTTATTCCGAGTGCTGCAGCCTCCTGAATAAGTGCATCAAGTTCCCTCTTTCCATCAGGACCTGATCTATCAACCCTGTGATTTGCGACCCTGTACTCTCCTCCTTCTTTGTCATCGGCAATGTCAAAGAGGTCGACGGGCTCTTTGAATCTGGTGACGAAGCTGGCGTTCCCAAAGGCCTTCTTGGTTGCCTCGACCGCTTTCGCGTATTCCTCATTTTGCAGAGTCTGACGATTGTGGTCTATCTTTGGCTCTCGGAGAGTGAGGTGGTACCTTACCTCCTAGTTCCGGCTCTTCTTCGGGAAGTTCAATATCTTCATCATCCACACCCATGTAGTCCTCGTCTTCGACGTCTTTGGATGACTTTGCTTTCCTCTTTCGGCTTTCAACATCACGTCGGATGATTGCCTTGTCCTCCTCGGTGAAGCACTTGCGCATAGTGTCCTCCACGTAAGAGAATGATTTCATCAACACGTCCTTCTTCTCAGTGTCGGGACAAATAGCCAGGTGATGTTGGTTTGAACCACAACAATAGCACACATTTTGGCTCTCTGCGCGTGCTCTGACTCTTCTGAGGTTGTCATAGGCGGATTTCCAGCTGGAAGCGGTCGCTGTACCTTGCCCACTGCGCTTGGCAGCTCTTTTCCGTTCCTCAGTATCTGGATTCGATGTCGGGTAGTGCGACCATGTTTTCGTCGGGGATACTGAACGACCTTCCCCATCCTTGTAGTCTTGCGGATCAAGCTCAGGCGTAGGTGGTTCAGGCTCCTCGACTCCTGGAGTGGTACTCGCAGGGTCGGCTTCGCCATCCTTCATCTCTACATCAGGCTCTTCCGTAGACGTTCTTTTGGGCTCTGGGGCTATGGCCAGTCGTACCATTCTCCTGAACTCTGGTCTGGTAGCATACCTGGACATGACGGCATCGATACAGGCTCGTTCTTCAGCTGTAACATGGAGCCCTGAAGGTCTATTCCTCTTGGTGTTGTCATTGATTGATTTTCGGCTCGCTGCATAGAAGTGAAGAAAAGACATTTCTATACCTCTTCTGCATTCATTGATCTGAGCCCAATCCTCGAACAGCGTGTCTTTGAAGATGCCGGCCAGTTCGAGAACACCAGTCCAAAACTCCATGATATCGCCCGCAAGCTCAGAATTTGTAACAGTCCTATATTCATTCAACGAGAAGACGTCCTGGTACTCCTTATGCGTGAAGAAATATTGGATGTAGTCGTGGTACGCCACATTCCCATAGTCCATATACGCTCGGAAGCCATAGTCTTCACTGTCTGGATCATAGTCTCGGTGGACGAAGAGAGTGGATCCCTTCCCTTGGGTACAGTACTGTTCCACAAGTTCCGACGGGGCTCTGATTCCACCATGATGCGAAATAGCTTTCAATGCTCCTTGAACCCAAGGCGGATTCTTCCTGGATAGCATCATCGCACCCTCGACCATGAATTCACGGAGATTCTGCGCTGGATACAAACGGTTCCATTCAGCATTCTTCTCCCAAAGGACTCTAACTCTCACTGCAGTTTCCCAAATGCTTTCTCTTTCTTGTTGAATCGTGGGAGTGCCGCTATGAACACACCAAAAGTTGAAGTTGCAATTCACACAATGGCTTCTATTGTCTTTGTGTGTGTTCCAATCCTCGGATGCATCACGTTTGTTGCAATCTTCACAAAGATATGGTGCGGCATCTGCAGTGGCTTTGCAATTCTCATCTTTCCGATTTCCCGTCATCCAATATTCCATCCTGTCCTCCTCAGGCTCCGGATCTTTCAGAACGAATCTGATGTCCCTCCATTCGGTACCTTGACTGAAGCTCCCACCAACAGTATGCTTCGTGCTGGTCTTCTTCGGTTGCCCATCGCTTGCCGACATAGCAACGTTCAAGTACCTGTCGAAGTTGTCCTGAGAAATTGGGACCTGGATCTCGTCCTCTGCCATGTTGTTCAAAGCACTGACATGAACTTTATTCATTGAACACAATAGGATGACCCTTTCTCTCGTGAGTTGTTTCTCCATCACAGCCCAAATCTTGTTCTTGTCGCCGCCTGTGATATAGCTCGCACTGGGAGCACCTGCAACCGAGTACATAGCTTTCCAGGCACGTGACGATTTGGTGGCCAAGGCACCACTTCGTCTCACTTGGTCTACAATGTCGGTGACAATGTGACTGTGATCATATCTTGCTGGCCCGAAGAACTTTGAATCTGGCTGGATGTTCACTAATACTGGAGTAGTCAAGAGCTGTCCGATCGAATGGACCTTCTCAGCCAACTTCCTTGAGAACTCTTTGAATGTCGCCTCGGTCAACCTCAGTGTGCTGCCGTTCGGAAACATACAATGAAGACACAGCCAGATGTGGACGGTTGTACCGTCCCCCTGATCTTGTCCATGTTCTTTCAAGAAAACGACTACTTTATCGAGAGTATCCAGGATGTCTTGATGCCTTTCTCCCTTCACTTGGAATACACAGCAATTTTCGAATGCCATCTCAGTTCGGATACCGTACTGCATCGTCGTGATTTTCTTTGACGAACTTGCTCTAGTCGCATAGTCAAGGTCTGTCACAAGAACGGTGTGTCCGGTACCGACTCCTCTAATCTGGCCACTCAAATAATCAACATCCATGACTCCTGTATCCCCGTCAATCATCACCTTGTCCTTCTCCTCGGTGTGGCACCCAACTTTGGATGAAAGGGACTTGATGTGATGTGCGGCCTTCTCTGGCACATCGATCAACTTCAAGATAAGTACCATGGCCCTTGCTGAGGGATACTGAAAACAACTTGTCAGATCGAACTCTTCAACCATCTCAACATAGAGCTTCGTCCAAAAACCATCGCTCTCGTTCACTTTTGTCCTCAAATGAGAATCGGTGAGAGGTTGAAGCCCCATTGATGAACTCGATCTATAATTTCCACCCAAAGTCACCCCGACATAATACGTGAGCCTTCTCACATACTGTCTCCAATCTCTTCCTGGCTCGGCTGTACGAGGACCAGCAAACGGAGCTGTAGCGTAAGCAGTGGTACTGCTTCGATAAGTCCAGAGATTGAATATGATGGGTTTGCCAAGGTAGTCCATACCGTTGCACCCGATAGTCGTCACACCTTCAGGAGGAAGCGTGACAAACCATTCTTTTGGCTGTGCAGGCTGTTTCGGCCTCGGCATGGGTTTGCACTTTGGCGGAGCTTTCGGTGGAGGTCGTGGAACATCATACGCTCCATGAGGTACATCGGATGACCAAGGATCCCATTGTTCATTGTTCCTTTCCCAAGGTGGCCTAGGACCTGAACTAGATGAAGTATAAGGGCCGCCCGGTGGTACCGAACTTCCTTTTCCTCCAAAAGTCTGGGTATAGTCATCACGATTCTTTGGTGCTCCACTTTGATCTCTTGCCCTTCTTGCTTCCTCCCTCATCTGTTTGGTGATTTCATCCTGACTAAGCCCTTTGTTCCTGGCATGATGGATCCGAAATTGACACAACCATTGAGGTTCCACCGCACTGAAATCTTTCAGATTGGGCGGTCCGATTGAGGGATTCTCGAAGGTCAAGTAGATCTTCTCCTTTGGCTTGCCCAAGGTCTCCAGATTTGGTTCTTTATCCAGGTTGGCTTCGGATAAATGGAGCTCTGCAATGTACTGATTCAAGATACTGATCGATGTGTCCCTAGCGAGAAGATCTCGATGGGCTCCTAGTTCAGCACCAAGAACATTGTAACCTGCTGTCCACACATCCGGTTTCACCTCTGGAAACCACTCTTTCAAATGCTGGAATGCAGCGAGCATCTGCGCATTCGCTTGGGGTCTGAGGGAAATGGCAGATTGCTCAATGACATGCCTATGAATGCATTGATACAACGCTTGGATGCACTGGAAATTGTTGATTGCGGCACATCTTTCCAAGGTTCCTCCCGATTGCCCTTTTGCAATGATCTGAATGAGGTCAGTCAAAGATGTGAGATCTTCGGGATGATTCTTGTTGTGAAACCTCAATGCAAATCCCAATGACGCACCCGCCAAGCTGATGTATCTGCAGCTGCGTTCCCAATGTTCGCCGGTCATTGCCATGTAGTTGCTGCTACGACCTTCAATGGGTATCCTGTGATGTAGATCATTCATGGAATCATAGAAGTATCCGTCCCTCGTGATGTCTAGAAGTGAATCTTTTGACATCGCAGTGGAATTGATACCTTTCATGCCTCGTCTGGCGACCTTCTCATTCAGATCTGCCAACATCCCTTTGACTGGTGCTTCTTGGTTGAAGGGTTCCGGCATGAATAAAGCCGAGAGATTGTCTGCAAATAATTCCAACCTGTCCCAAACATCATTGGATGCAAACGCCTCATAGGGAAAGTGATCCGGATTAGGAGGAGGTGGCGGCCCAAGAGGTAGGTGTTCTGGTCGTACCAGTCGCTCTTGATTCTTGACGATGCCGATCACCCTCTTTATTCCAGCAAAGAATACCCTTGCTACCTCCTTGCCGTCGTCCGTCTCTGGGTCATACTTGCTGAGCAACACTCTGAGGGATCTCACGAGGCGCTCTTGGATGGCTCCACCCTTGGCTTCAACGGCACAATAACAAGCGCTGATAGAGTAGACGGGTGGTACCCCTCTCTCCATCCACTTCTCTGCCAGTTGCAGAGCTTGTCCTGGATCCATGTCCTCGACGAACCGTCCAGGAACAAGTGTTGGACTCTCCCCTCGTCTGCTATACAATATCTGGAGGTGTTCTTTCAGCTTCTTGGCTGAGGCCATGTTCCTCCCTGTGGTCCCATAAACAGTAGAACGGAACATGTTGAATACACAATCTCCACGATGTAGGGATGTTGTCAATCTCCAGAAATGGCTCACGAATACTAATGAGTTCCCTCTTTGTGGTAGGGTTGCCGGTGACAGCCCACCAGTGATTGGATGGAACTCAGCGAACTTCTTCTTGGCAAATTGCTGGATCACGCCGGCACCAAAATGGTTAGCTTGGTTGATCTCAAAATCTTGCTCAAGATGATTGTGAAAGGTAATGACACTGGCGCATGAATCATGAGTGTCATGGTTGTTTTCACAAGTGAATTTCTTCTTCTTAGAATCGTGAACCGACTGAATGATCTTGTCAAATCTTTTATTGATATTGACTTCTGAACAAGGGTTACCGTTTGACATGGAAGGATGCGGCGATCGCGACCAATCGTAAAGCACAGGAGCACGGCTGGTCACATGCTGCTTCTTCCACAATGACAATGCACGTTTGTTCAAAGTCTCTATCATATGCTGCGCAATTCTAAGAGTATACAATTGAGTTACTCTCGTTTCTCTTCCGGCACAAGGTGCATGCTGATGTTTATGATCACACTTCTTCATCAAACTTTGAAACTGCACCCCCCACGACACAATCCTCCACGGCTTCTTGATGGGTATATTTCTATGACCATAATGAGTTGCGAGGCCATACATACATCCGTCGAAGTCATGTACGTGTGATTCCGTGCCTTCTATCAGAGTTGTCATTCTATCATCTTTCCAATACTCGCAACCTCTAGGTAGCTCAGTAAGCGCACATGCTCCTATTGCGAATACATGGTCAAGTGCATGGGCAAAGCAATTCCACAATGACCAATACAACTCTTGATGTTTCTCAATCTGCATTTCGGCCTTTATACTTACAGTCCTATTCAAGCGATTCCATGCAGAACCACCAGTGCAAGGACCCGCAAAGAAGACACAATCAAGACTGGACCGGACACATGCTTTCACTTTATAGATGCCATAAGCAGAGCAGGCATCGTCATCCTCTGTGATTGTCACGATGTTCATGAACTGCTTCTTCAAACAAGTCTGGAGAAAGGTAAACCAATTCTGTTCTTCAGCACACATGAGGACTAAACATGGGACATTTCTTTCGAGCTCTTGTAGCATGATGCATCTATCAAAGATATCTTGAGGACCCTTGACGTCTTGCTGATGGAGTTCGAACTGATATTTGTGTGACCGTCCTGATCTCCTTTGTAAGACCAAATGCAACACGGGTTTTCTTCCCGGAGGTGTGTCACTTGCAACATATTTTGCTGTTTGTGCAATGAACATGTGCTCGTGGGCAATGGTGCTCATCCCCCACGCTTGTATGCCTGTTGCAATCGCCGTGACATCGCCCTTTTGCTTGTTATCGCTGTTGTCTGTCGTTTCATGTTGTGGGCTGTGTCCGTGACCGTTGGAAACGATCAGGAATGTTGTACTTCCTATCCATGGATCGTCCTTACCTACGGAATTACCCTTGAAACGCCAGGAATCAACTTTTGTGTCCTTACCGCTCTTGTAGTACTTCTCAGTCCTACGATAATCAGACAAATCCGACAGCCGGACAGGACAGTGTGAGTCTTCACTAGGGACAAACTCTTGTGTTCTCGGCACATTATGCACTCGGGTGAGTGTGTCGCCATCGCGTCGCCATTCATCTCGGTAATTTTTATTTGTTTTTGGGTTTTTCCCCTTCGAATCCAGGCGCGCAAAATGGTCTTGCACCGCACCGAAAGCGCGAATTGATGCACCGTCCTGCCCCCCACTCCCCCCATGAACAAGACGTAAAAGCGTGTTGATCACACGAAGGGTGGCAGGATGACAATTGTTGAGAGGAACCTCTTGTGACTGGAGCAAAGCTGGATCAGTCGACAAGGAGGCAATAGAAAACTGTAGCACAGCGTCAGGAGTCCAAGGAACATTGGCTAAGGCCAGGAACGGAGATTGAGATAAGCATGCGCCCGCCTCTGGAGATGAGGATGCCTTGGAGGCATGATACAGGAAGCATGCACGTTCGACCCAATGATCAAAGCGCAAAGCTTGCTGCAGTGGCGTAGCTTCTCGTTCCACACAATTCCAGGAACCATTAACAAGGACCCATGTACTCCGACACGTGTCTGACGGTATGTAGCGACCCGGTGGGAAGCGACGATAATAGACTGGGACTTTGACGACATAGATGCAATCTCCATTGGGGAGATCCTGGACACCTTCTTTTCCTGTCATTCCTTTTACAAAGACTGCACGAGGCAAGACCGGAGTCTGAGTGTATGGGAAGTTAGGAATGTCATCCGTCTTAGTCTGAAAGATTTGATGATCGATTTTCTTATGATCGACCGATGGAGAGACCATGTCAGCCAACTCTTTGGAGCTCAAATCCTCTGGGTCAAGAAGGTTGATCAACATACAAGCCCGGCGCCACGCAAGTGGAGTCCGAAAGGCCTTTGTATGAATATCAGCACACATCTTGTGGGAGATCTCGTAGAGCAGCACGAAATGGTCCTGTTGAAAATGTTCATGCAATGAGACAATGGATATCCCATGAGTGCGTTCAAGATGACGCATTGTGGGATTCTTCCCGGTTCTGGCGACTCCAATCATACCTTGATTATCATCATGGAACAATATTTCAGGAGCTTTACCCGAAAGCGTTTGCCAGAGGCCGATGGAGGGTATCCCAAAATTGCGGAGAGTGGAATCTGCCGCGACTATTTCTGCTTCAGGTGTTTTATGGCTGATACATCCTTGACGCTTGCTCCCCCCAGCAATGGGAAATCGTGTATGCTTACCTTGTACGTGCATGTGAGAGCCCGACGTGGAACGAAGGGTCTCACCGCAACCAGCAAAATCAGCATCAGCGAAGATTCCGACTGAGAGAGTTGCGATCGGATCGCCAACCCATCCAATCATGCGCTTGTCTAGAGTGCTGTTGACATAGCACATGAGATGATGCAAACGAGCATCATCATTGCTGGTCCATTTATTTACATTCCTGGCCAGCATGTTGATTGATCTCAATAGATCGAATCGAGCAATTCTGGCAGCATACAACAACTTCACGAGTATACTCGCTGCATGTGGCGCCAAAGAACCACGGTTTCCATCGTCCGGAGTGACGTCAGATTCGGACTTGGAATGCAACTTACCAGAATATTTGGGGTCAAAGGTGTTAGCACACCATGGACACGTAACGGCCTCTTTCCCTGGAGCGGGTGCTCGTGCGGGATGAGATTTGGTTTCTTCTGGGACGCTCGGTGTCGTGACCTTCTTCAATTTTGTATCATGACCGACAATGTCTAAATACTTCTCGACGGACAGTTTCAACAATCCTTCCATGTTGTATGAGACGGTGTTGACTACTGTTCCATCGTGGAGTTTGGACTCTCCTCGTGTGAGCATGCAACCGAGATAAAGTCCAAGATCAGTCTCGGGCTCAATCCTGAGTTTCGTTCGTAGCATAGACCATCCTTTGGTCATGTTCTCGGTTGGTCCGGCAAGTTTCAGGTCGTCCACATATATAACGAGAAGAAGTTTCAGGCCTTCATGAAAATACATTGATGGCCATTCATCACCAATTGGCTTGAAGCCAAGTTGGCGCACCTGCGTATCGCAGTGCTTCTCCCACATTGTACCTGCGTCCGGATGTCCATACAAGGCTTTGAGGAGGCGTACCACTGGTCGATGATACTTTGATACATCAACATCATCTGGCCACGCGTCTGACGGTAACTCGACCCAACAGGGCGGTCCCGTAAGAGAAGCCTGAATGTATGCCTGAATCGCATCAGCGAGCTTGACCGAATGTCCGGGAACACATCCATAGAAATCTGCCCATCTAGAAGATTCAAAGGATGCTGGTGAATTGCCCAAGTCCTGAAAGAAAGCTGCTTCCCAATTCTGATTCTTCACTTTGTTTCCTAGCAATACTCCTCTTCCCTTAAATTTTCGTCTCTCATCACTCATTGGCAACTGGTAGTTCTTTTCCACAATGATGCCATGGACCCTTGCAAAGTGCACGACCTGCTTCAGAGTGAGCGCTTCTTGTTTTACATCGTAATACTCCCGAACGAATACTCCTTGCTCATGAAGTCCCAACCATTCCTTTCTCATTGAGGCTTTGGCCTTGGGATTCTTCAGCATTTCTGCTCGACTAACAGGTCTGGAGACTGCTGCATTGAACAGGTTCCGATAAGCACTCATCGGGTTCGTTGCGTCGGCATATGTGTATCTTTCTCGATGTTTGGAGATCGAGTTGATGCAGGGCATTGACGGAAATGACAAGTGATGATCTTTCAAGTTCTTTGTGAAATCTTCGGTTGTGCATCTATTGGATTCCGTTGGCATTGCATATGCTACTGCCATATCATTGAGGATTTCTCCACTGTTAACATCAATGATATTGAGTGGATCCCAAGTAGCACGTGGGCCGAACCCATTCTCCACACTCGTCCATTCCTCCCATTCGACTAAGTAATCGTCGTCGCTTGGGAGTTCTGTGGAAAGTGTAGATGCCGAAGATGGACTATAGCCCCCCATGTCATCGTCATCGGTGATCAGCGTCCGATCTTTCTTCAGACCGATGAAGATGTTGGGCGATACGTCCTTAGGATCATCATCCTTGTCCTCCTTTTTTTTCTTCTTCCTTTTGTCCTTGCTGGATCCCGCACCTTTACTCTCTCTCTCTTTCATCTTTTCTTTCTCGAGAGCTTCTTTCTTCTCAGCGATGGCTCTATCAGATAGAGATAACGCTTTCCATTCTTCTGGAGTATATTTTGATCTTGGTCTCGGTGATGACCTGAAGAACCTTCTTCCATCTGATCCAACCTTATATGGATTCCCTTTCCTGTCCAATTTCACGGTTTCACCATCATCATTCAAGTAGATGATACCATCACTTGCTTTTCCCATGGACATGTGATCCATTGAAGGATCTCCAACTGGCGGGTGATCTTCCCTGCCGGTCGAAGGTGGTACCTTCGCCTTGGCAGGTTTGGACAATATTTTGGAGTGACCGCCATCAGGTTTTGGATCATCATCATCACCGGGATCATCTCGTTCTTCATCATCTGCTTCATGATCTCCAATGGCTTCTTCGTCGTCCTCATCCCTAATCTCCCTTTCCGCAAGCTCCTCAAAATCCATACCGGGCTCAGTTGGTTCGTAATCTCCATAGTCAATCATTTGACTAGGATCTCCGACCTCTGGCTCTCCATCTCTCCTGTCACGGATCTTCATGCCTTCCAACGTGTTGTTGATCTTCTCGTATCCTTCCTTCAATGGGAATTCGATGGGAGCGAGGAATACCAGGGTCTCTGTGAGCTGTGGTGTGAGTAGCTTTCTGATAGGGCGATTGGCATCAAACGCAAGGCTTTGATGTGCAAAAGTTTCAAGACTCCACACTCTGTATTGTCTCGACCAGTTCATCCCGGGCTTGATCTCATATCCGGCGAAGATACCTGGGATTCCCTTGGGATCAAACTTGTGCTTCTGCTCAATCCTTCCTTGACTGCTCGGCATGAAGAAGACCTTTGCACCAAAGGGAATCTTCTCTCCATGGAACTCTTTTCCATGTAGCTTGTACCAAGGGCTCACTCCATCCTCTCCTTCCTCAATGTTCAAAAGATGGCTGACGCATTCTACTGCATAGCTCCAGAAACATGGTGGTAACCCCGCTTCCAAGAGACAAGTTGCGGTTGTCATCATAATGAACTGATTGTTCCTCTCCGCCAGAGAATTGTTCTGAGGATGATTCGGTAGAGAGTGATCGAATGGGATCTTCAGCTGCTTCATAGCCGTCTCAAACTCTGGGGCTTTGTCGGCATAAGCAATCTTGATCTTCTTCAACCCTTTGAAGTGGTTTATTGCATTGACCACGTCCTTGGTAAACCTCTCTTTCGATGGATAGGCCCATATGACGCCTGTGTACCTGTCACGAATGACGAAGATCTCTCGATCAGTACTGATCCCTTGATCAAGGATGTTCCTCGTATCGACAAAATCAAAGGTAACCAGATCTCCAAAAGCTTTGAGCTTTCTCTTGAACGCTCCTCGATGCGTCTTGAAGTGTTTCATCTTTGCTCTGATGCATGACTCACAGTAGGGATTCTTGTAACGATGTGTGAGTAGATGCTCGATTTTCCTGGCATCTGCTTTCAGAGTTCCTCTTCTCACCATTCTACTTGCACCGTCAACAACATCCACCTCGATGTCATCTGCATCATCATCGTCAGCTTCTGGTTCACTGTCTCCGGCGACATCTGATCCTACCTCATCTTCTTCTCCAGGAGATGCCTTGAACTTCTTATTCCTCTTTCGCCTTTTGACTTTTGGAGGTTCAATCACAGGAAGGTCGTCATCATCACACATGATTCCTTGAGGATCCACATCACAGTTGATGAAAGTCGATTGGTAATCAGCTTCATCTTCTCCTAGGGTGAACCTTGCGATCATCTCCGCCCTTGTATCGTCGGTGGGAGTACAGAAGTCACTGCCCTTGACAATATATGGGATGTTTCCCTCTACTTCTAACATGATTTTCTTGTAGTTCGGGGAAACCATGTACGGGTTGCCGCAGGCTGGCCATATGAACGTGTATCCTTCCTCCATGCATTTCTTTCCGACAGACAGTACTGAAGGAGACTCATCTAGGACGAATGGGGAGTAGGTAGAGTCAAATTCGTCGAAATGAATGTCGGCGACCCCTTTTGTGGATGTCACTCCATTTGCAGTATAGAATGACATTGATTGGTCGCTTTCTCTCACTTCCAGACCTAATTTCTTGGCTCTCCCTTTCGATATCAGATCATACCCACATCCTGTGTCCCTGATGAACTTCGTTCTTGATCCTTTGGCTGGAATAGACAATGTCTTTGTGTCTGCATGATCTTTCTTTCCCTCGCATACATGAGGAATGACTTTATGATGGAAAACTAGGCCGTCATCTTCGTCAAAAGACATAGTGACCGATAGGTCACCCTTTGGTCCAACTGGTATTCGGACCCTCTTGATCTCAGTGTAGGGGACCATCAGTATGCCTCTCGCCTCTGCGACCTTTTCTTCAAATCTGATTTGTTCTTTCCTCGTGTAGCAGGTGAGCTCTTTCTCATCGTATCGTTTGATGTCCGGACGTAGAGGTTTCTTTTCTACTACCTTCCATTTGTCCCTGATTGAGTAGATCGCTTCGTTCAACATGATCTCACAAGTCTCTTCATCAAAGGATACTTTTGCACCTCCTTCTCTTGCCTTGGCGGATGCAGCAATCCCTTCATCTTCGGATTCGTCCATGAAGAGTTCACCGTCAATGGCTGGGGCTCCAGGCTTCGCCTTAGGTTTCGGTTTGGGTTTTGCCTTGGGCTTTGGCCTATCGTCTCCTGAGTCAGCTGGTGCAGATATCCCTTTCTTAGGAGAGGCTTGTGGGTCATGGTAGAACTTGCAATCCTTCCCTTTGTCACAAGTTCCGCGAATCCACATCCAACATACTGGTTTGTCATTCTTTCCGACGGAAGATCCTCTGGATGGTGATCTGGGCTTCTTGTGACTGAATGGGCAATCTTTCCCCATAGTGCAGTTACCTTTCACGAAGAATTTGCACGGTATCTTCTTCTTGTCTGTACTCGGACTTCGGCTGCGATCCTTTCCATCACCTTTACCTTTCCCCTTTCCCTTTTTGTTCTTGTCTTCAGGATGCTTCTTGGGATTGGGTTTCGGCTTCACTGCAGCAGCGTCTTCTGAGACAACCTGTTCTTGTTGCCCTTTTGGTTTCTTCTTCGGATCAGCTGGTGCAGCTTTCAGTTTTGGAGCAGGTCCGCCTGGTTTGAGATTCTGAAAGATATTGGCCACATTCTTCACTGCCTTTTCCTTTTCCATGATCATCCTGTCTTCAGTTTGCCGTTCGATGTGCCTTCTGATCATATCACGTAGATGTTTGTATGTCTTCTTGGCATCATCGTCGTTCATGCTGTTGTAGGCGCTGATGTCGTATGCCATGAGGTTTGAGTTCCTGATCTTTCTCCATAGGAGATCCCGAAGAGTTTCGTCGCTCGGGACGTCAACGGGTTTCATTCCTGCCAGAATCTCATCCCAAGTGTGGAAGAACAACGATAAGTTCTTGTCTCCTTGATATTCTAGTTGGTAGAGATGCATTGAAGTATATAAGACTTCCACATTTGATGTTGTCTTGAAATTCATAAGGATCAGGGCTAGGACCTCTCTTCCCTTTATGAGGCTTGATGTTCTCCCTTTTGCATTGATCCTCGTCCTCAACTTCATAGCTACACCTGAACCATCATCTTTCGCATCCATGACGACCTTGGTAAGAGCTAGGCCGAGTTTGGCATCGATTGAATGGAATCTTTGGTCTCCTGAGTCGACAAACTTGTCTGGATCAGGATCGTCCATGGCTTCTTTGATCCAGTCGATCCAGGGCTCTTGATCTGAATCATTGGCCGCAATGATGATTGATTGAATGAGATTTGCCTTCCATAGTCCAATATCATTGATCCTGGGCCATGACGGAACGTTTATCTTTGATTCTTCCTTCCTCGATACTTTCATGACAGTAGAGGTTGCCGGTGCAAGATGAGATGAAGAGGATGCCTCTGTTTCTGAAATCTTGTCCCTCAATGATTTGTTCGCCTCGGATAGCTCAATTGATTTCTCCCTTTCCTCGGCGTACTCATTGTGGGTTTCGGCATACCATTCATACATCTCATCTCGGCTCTCTGTCATTTCATTGTACCCGTCCTTGTAGTGCTTCGCCTCCTCTTTTACGTTCCGAACCTCATCTTCCTCGGACGCGTGGGTTGGTAACCCGCGGTCTCTGGAACTAGGACGCTTGCTGTACCGAGAGACTATGGGTGCCATTCGTGCTTCTGCTTTTAATTTTGCATTTTCCATAATGACATTCTTTGTCTCCTTCTGGCTTTCCAATAGTGCATCCTCCAGTTCTCTGATCTTCTGTTGAATTTCAGCACCATCATCGCCGAACATAGGAGCTCTCATCATATTCTCTCTTTTCAGCTGTGCGTTGGCTTCGGATAGAGCGAGGTTGACGTCTTTCAATTGTTGTCGTTCACGGATGGAACTTTCTAGGACTTCGTTGTTGAATATTTCTCCTTTTGCGATAACCTCCTTTGCGACGTTTGCTTCGTATTCATGGTGGCTCGCCTTCACTTCTGCCATTTCTTTAGCAGAGACTTCAGTCTGGCATATAAACATCTCCATCCTCATGCCCACTTCCATCTCTCCTATCTCCGCTTTCGCGTTGAGTTCAGCTCCACGTGCCATAGCTAGTTGACCTCGTAGATGATCAATGACCATAGCTTCCTGATTGCTCTGATCTTGAGATGAGTGAACACTGTGTTGAAGACGTCTTTCCCTGACCTCACTATTCCATTGTTCTTCTCTCTGGTGTTGGATCACCTCGTGCATGTTGACATTCTCATCCTGTAGCGCAATCATTCTAGCTTGTATCTGGTCAGCTATTCCGACGAAGGCTGTGTTCTCATCCTGAATGGCTTTTGATCTTCTATTGATCGCCAATGAAGATTCATTCTGTTCCTGGATGTGTCCAATCGCTGCTTGAAGCTCTTGGGACATTCTGTCCTTCGTTGCTTTCACAGATTCAAGCTCTGAATGTTCTTGATGAGTTTCTTGTGCAAGCTCTTGATATCTCATGTAGATATGTTCAGCTGTCGATTCCGCCAAGCGTAGTTTGTGTTCGAGCTCTTCAATTCTTATTGTCGCTCCTTCATCCTCCTGTGTCATCTCCTGTAGATGTTCCTGCATCTTCCTGTTGTAGTCAGACATTTGCCTGAACTCCACTTCAGCCTCGTGGTGTAGTCGTGAGTATCCGGCTTGGATGCATTCATATTTCTTGATGAAGAAAATTGTATGCGTTTCTCGCCGATCTCAATTCTTCACCCAGCTGAATCTCTCTTCTTTGCTCTTTTGTTCCTCTATCATCGTCACGTCTCTTCTCTATACTCCTTCTTGGGGATCTCGCGGTAGACGTTATAGGCGATGTAGATCTTGTTGTAGCTCTCATCGATCTTCTTGGTCCTACGGGTGCAAGATCGGTCAGATTCCGAGCCGGTGGCACGGATCTTTCCGAGATTTGTGATCCAGTAGGCATAGTGATAACGTCAGCATTTGCTGATGAATCAGTACCCATTGTAGAGTCTGGCGACGAAATGGTGTTGGGACCACCAGGAGCAGCGAATGAATAGGGTTCGCTTCCATTTCCTCCTGAGCTTGACATTGCAGGTTTCTGTAATGACTAGTCTTGTTCTTGGTCTCGTGTAGCTCGTACGGCTATAAAGAGCGCGTACGGCTGATAACCTGCGAGTGGATCTTAATCAGCGAAGTTTGAAGCTATCACTGACGGTCCATAAGCGGCGTAGCGTCGGAACGGAAACCGCACCTTTTCTAGTCGCTTGATCCTTGAGCCAAAGTACATATGGTATATATATATATGTACATGTTGCACTGTACACGTCGCTGCACTTCCATTCGCATATTACATATATATATATTCTACTATATACTATATACACACACACACTGCATATCAGCATGTGTGTGTGTGTCTCATGCTGCGTATCCAACAAAAGGTCTTGCCTCCTCCTCTAAGTTTCGGAGGCGCTGCTGAAGGCTTTGGTGGCCTGGCACACTTGGAACATATGAACAATGTACTGGATATATTTGGCAATGAAGCTTCCTCCCTCACACCCGTCACACCCCTCACACTTCAACAACAGAGAACCCAAAAATCTTGCATCCTGTTCCAAAGTGTTCCAGATGCGCATGTCCATGTCAACATGTGTTGATTGCTTCCAACCAAAGGCATGGGGCATCTCTGATAAGTCTCTATAATCTACAGTACTAGTATCGGCTTCAAGTGGGGTGTCAACTCCTTTTTGGTCCGACTTCGTCGTATGTTCATTCCTTGAGCAGAATTATGAGAGGGGGAACCATTCTAGGACCAGAAAACATGCAAAATTACAGCCTTGGGAAGTTCGCAGCGTGAGTATGCTTTGATGACCACTCTCTGTTCATAAACCACCTCTGCGTCCCAAGCACAACGAATCGCAATTCTGCATCGAACTTAACTTAGTAAAGGCTGCTAAGCTGTCGGAAGCTATTAAGCTACTAGTATTTTCCAACAGCTTCCAAAAACAATATCTCAATCTCTTCTCCAAACAGCTTACCTTATGAGCCGCGCATCCTAACAGCTTAATTGCTTGGAGAAAACTCTACGCTCACACCGCGTTGTACTTGTAGCCTTTGACACAGACTATTGCAAAGGGTTTTGGACAAAATATTGGTCTGCCTCACTACGCACACTCACCTCCAGTCACCCAGCAAAGACCCAGTCACCCAGCTTCAGCACATGGCACCTTCACTTTGTCCAGGCACTACCTGCCAATAGCATACGTGCTCATGTCCTGGCTAGTTTTGATGCCTTTGACCCTCCCCAGGTTGAATCAACCTGGTATCTAATATCCTTCACTGAACCCACCACGTTGCTCTTTTGCAATGAACAACATCAGTGTACCACAATTTTGTTGATGTGTATCTATCAATACTTGGAACGACTTGGGCACATTGAAGTTTATGCCGATGGCATTGGTGCTCTCGAGAATCACAAAAGGCGTGGTTCAAGAATCTTGGACTGGGCCCCTTTGCTGTCACATTTGATGGTAAAACTCACATAAATGTGGGATCCATAAAAATCACTGGTATGGTGACCATGAATCTTTTTGGATCTTTTTGGCATGAGAATGCCAGAAGTGTATGGGACGCTGCGGGACCGATGTGCCTCCTTCTCAAGTCGCTCCAGTCGCGCCTCCAAGCCTCCAGTCGAGCATGAATCAGTTCCAGGTGAGGCAGTTCAAAACACTGGATGCCGGTGTTCAACACTTGTGCCATGCATTCTACATAATAACATTTTAACCAAAAGTAGACCCATCCAACAATTTGCCACTCCTGAGAGCTTTGGTGGCAACTACTTTTTGAGTCACAAAAGCCCAGTAGTGCAGGCGCAGACTGTGCCCAGCATTTGGGGTACAGGTTGCTACATGCAGCTTGTGACCGTAAATAAATGCAAGTTCACTGAGTTCACTGCACTGTCATCCAGAAGCTTGGCTCAGAAGTTGAAACCATTTCGTGGTGACCATTGGATGCAGAAAAGAATATACAGCGAAACGTTCCAACGCGCATTCATTCCAAACCTTGCATCCTGAATGGCGCTGCAGGAACACCCATGAAACTCCCCTCCCTGACCAAGTATACCTCAAATTATATAATGTATTAATATGCGACAGTGCAACACTCTGGGGTCAAATTGGGAAACACAAGAGATCTTCCACACTGCTGCAGGCTTCACCGGAGTAGCTGATGTGAAGCAGCACCAAGGCATGCTGCTGAGTTGCATTAGAGTGGTTGGGACATGGATTGTCCCACCAGCCGCGACACAACTGGTCCAGCTGGAGAGCAGGGAAACCCATTTCTTCAAACACAAATCGTGTTTCCAAGCGAACGCTTCAAATCAACCGAGAGGCTGGGAACAACCCCACTTGGCAGTTGTTCTTACAATACATGAGCAATATAGTATCAAGCCGTTTCCAATTAGCTCTTTCTTGTTTCCTTCACTTCTCCGAGTGTTCTTTTGCTGTCAAGTACAGTCCACACCAGCTTCAAGCACTCGCAGGTTCATTTTACTTCAACTTTCTTGGATTTGAGTTTCAAGTGCTTCACGAGTTCTAACTGATTATCCTCCTTCATATCAAGCCTGTTTATTCAACACACGTCTCACTGTCGAATGTAATTACAATTTCAAGTTCAAGCAACTGGACCTTGAATGAAACTCGAAGGGTTTCATAAGTGAACCCTGAATATTTAGACTCAGGCATTCTACAGTAATTAAGAATTGAATCATGACTCTTGACCCAGGTTCCATTCTGCCCCAAGTGCATCTTCTAGATTCTCAACCTACACATTTGGGACAAGCATCAACTTCAAAGTCCCTACGGCCTCCTCACGGTTCACATTCTGTGTATATATATATGCAATTCTTTTATAGCATGTGGGAGAAATCCAAAGAACATCCGCCCCTTCCCCCTAAAGACGGAACGGCCTAGGGCCTGTGAGGGGATGTTGGTGTCAATCTCCCTTTGTTGAGCATAGTTATACTAGTAACAAGAAGCTACTAGGGGCTCCTGGCATCGCAACTAGGAGCAAGAACGCTACTAGGGGCTCCTGGCCTTACTACTAGGAACAAGGACGCTACAATAAGCTAGTTATACCCGTCGCGATCAATGATGAGTCTCTCGGTGCGCAGGTGGCATGTGCGTCGCAGAAGCACGAGAAGCACGATTCCCAACCGCTCGCGAGAGCAGGGCGGATCTCTAGCAGATCCTTACCACCGGGGTAGGATTTGCTTAGCGATTGGTTTTAGCAAGTGACTTACGATACTTACTGACAACAGCTTGAAGGAAGTGCAGATTCCGGATCTGGGTGTTTATTGGAGACCCCCTTAGTCCGAACTAAAGAATGCAACCTGAGGAAAGATTCGACTGATGGTCTGATGATGATGTGTGGGGTGCCGATCCTTGTTTTTCACACATCTTCACATCTTCAACTAGGGACACAAGCAGTGCAAAAAACTTCAATCGTTTCATGGATTGGTTGAGATGAGTTAGCTGCATTAACCAACGATTCATGGACCGGCGACCTCTGCAGCGTTCAAGCAATGGCAAATGACGAATGACTTTTCGTTTTCAATATGTATTCTTTCCAGACCCATTTTTACTGTAAACTTCTGTAAACCACATATATAGATCCTTTCACTTCTGTGCAAGAAATCACAATGGATACGCAAAATCTGGATTTCTGAGGCTAAATGGAAGACCATTTGCTTAATTAAGCAACCCGGTTTCACAAAGCTGGCATGTTGAAACTTTGTGCCACTGTGGCATCTGCCCTTTCAGCCATGCGTGATCCGCTAGCCGCTAGCACTCTGAATTTGGCCCCTCAGAACGCTGCAAGGAGTCTCAAGGAGTCGCCTCCATTGTCGGAAGGATTGCGACTCTGTCCAAACACTGCATAGTCCTGTCCAAAGCCCATCTACAACATTCTAAAGCAAAAATTACTTGACATGTCCTCCGGACAGCTCTCCACAGAAAAAACATGTGGGAGAGGGTCTTTTTTGGAACAGCCCATGGGTGGCTGCAGCTGCTGCCTTCATCTCTTCATTTTCAGCTCTTGGCTCGCTGTGATGAACTCAATGGCATCTTGAATGGCTGGATCCTCTCGGCATGGCTGGTGCCCCGGGCAAGTCATGTTTACTACATGCTGCACGCTCCAGAACTGGAGACAAAAAGAACCCGGTGATTTCACTTCTAAGTACGTACAGTACCATATAACAGTATATGTATGTATGTATGCATGCATGCATGCATGGATGGATGCATGGTTTGATGGATGGATGGATGGATGGATGGCTGGCTGGTTGGCTGTGTCTGTCTGTCTGTTTGTCTGTCTGTCTGTCTGTCGGTCTGTCTGTCCGCCCGTCCGTCTGTCTCCATGTCTGCATGCATGTATGTACGTACACCTTTGACTAAGCAGCATATAGTTGAGCTCACCCCATGACTGAGTTCTCAAGCACGAACAATTTCCACGTTCCTCATGAAGCAAAGTAAAGGACTTCCTTCTTGGCCTGTCTGCATTCCTGCGATGCGGGTGGTCCACGCAGCAAAAGCTCAGAGTAATATGGGTCAAAACAGAATGTATGCGCCACCTTGACAAATCACATGACTGACCCTACCAGAGTGTTCTTAGAGCGGTCTGCCCCTTGCAATTGCTGGTGGGTTGGGGTGAAAAGAATGGGATGGAAGGGATCTTGAGAAAGCTGTCTGTGCGACTACATGAAGTTGATCATGATGTTGTTTCTGGATGACAGATTCACACCACATCCGCTTGGAGCAAAGCAGCTCTCACTCCACGGCCTCTGCTTTGCCTTCTGTAAAGTTCCTTGGACATCTGGTGCCAACAGCGAAGGGTAAACTTGCTGATCTTCTTCGCCTCGCGGAGCTCTGAGGGCCGGTGTCTAGTAGCCTGTTGAGCCCCTAGTAGCGTCCTTGCTCCTAGTAGCGATGACCGGAGCCCCTAGTAGCTTCTTGTTAGTGTTTTTGATTTTCACATGGAATGGCACATCTTCTGATTTTCACTTCGCACGAATGCTTGCTGCAAGAGTTTGGGTCATCGAGTCATCAATCAATCTATTGACCGCCAACCACCTGGCCAGACCTGGCCTTTGGCGTTGTCAGCCTAGTGTGCTTGGTGGGCACGGCTTGAAGACAGCTCAGTTCACGTATGCCAAAAATCAAAAAACAATAAGCAATAGCATTATATAGTTCAATGAGAAAGGTGGCCAAATCCACAGGCAGTGTTTTCCAAAGTCTGTCAAAACTCTACAGTAATTATATACTGTACACATAATTACACTCTTAAAAATATTAAAAAAAGAAAACTACAGTCTTCAAATGTCTACAGTACAGTGGAAGGCTGTGGCCATCTATATACAGCACATATTGTTATCTTGTTGGGGCCTGTCGCTTCTGCAGCTCCGCCATGGTGGCACGCACCTCCTCATGAGGACACAATCATTAAACGTTGTTGGAATAACTTGGGATTAACCTCGGCTTCTGGTTCCAACACATGAAAACACAAATCAATTTTGTTGTCATAGGCTCAGCCGTAGTTTCACCCCGTACTACTAGAACTTTCAAGATTTGCCTTATCTGAGGTTGAAGTCGTTGAACACAAGGAAGGCAATGCTAAGTTTGACAAATTCCCTCCCTTCCATGTCCCATTTCCGTATGCAACAAGCCGAAGAAGCACAAGGAGAGAAGACTTATCTACGCTTCATTCTCATGTAAATTTGACTGACTGTGTCGACCTCAAAGCGGATCGTTTGCAGTGCCTTCCAAAGGAATGGCCTATATAATAGATGCCCAACATCGACTACTAGTGAATCTCTCAGCTTCTTTGGTGGATGGTCAAATACTGGCCAAAGCTCATGGGCAGTAAATTCAAGGCCGCTTAAAGCACGGTTTTGCATCTCCTGGCTCAAGGGAGTGATATCCCAAGAGCGTGTGGGCGGTGTGTATTCGTCCTGGAAACCGTTTCTTTTTTCGAGCCAGTGACGCACGAGAAATCAATAACAACCTGGGGTGAAATTGGTCAAATGAAAAGGTCAACTCAACCGTGAAATGGTGCTCAAGTTGACTTTTCACTGCAAGCAAGCCCGTTTTGGGGAGCCAGGAACACGCTGTGTAGATCAAGCAAATCAGTGAATTGAGTGGAGCCTGTTCTGCAACCAGGGGATGCAAGGTCCAGATCCATGCGTCATGTAGCAATCTGCACAAGCTGAGACCAGGATTTATTGAAGATTAAGCGCACTGGATTTCTTCAACCCCGGGTCATTGTGGTACCTGAGATGAAAGCGACTAAGTCCTAGCAAATGCAATATTCAAACTAGTCACCTCTCTAACGCGTCAATACCAATACTCTCCACATAATTCAGCAGTTTGCTGTGAAATGCAGAAAGACTCCTCTTCTTCTTCGGGTTTTGCTTTGGCAGGAACTGTGGATGGCAGAAAATCCTGAATCGCGCGGGTAGAGACATTAGAGCCTTCAACATTCCAGTGCATGAGAACCTCTCAGCAATGGTGCCAAGAAACACAGTATTGACACATAGTGACATAGTAATGGCCTCCAACTCCAACCTAGTAGAAATGGCCTCCAATCTAGTAGCGATGGCCTCCAGCACATAATTGAATTCATTGCAATCAAGACCTGAAGGTCATAGTTTAAAGCTCCACTGAATCATCAATAAGCACTGAAGTCACCCAAAAAAGGCAACCCCATCAAGCATCTGGGAACAATGTCCCTAATATGTTCTACTGTGACTATGAGTGTGTTTAAGCCCCGCACATGTGTTTGGAACATCAACCACACATCCAAGCCTCATCCTCCGGAATGGAAGTCTCCATGTCTCTCTTTGGGATCGATAATGGTGAGGACGGGGCGAAGCGAGCGACGTGCTCTTGAGATCAAACATCGCCAGTCGGACACGCTTGGAATTCAACGTGCTCTTTGCAGTAAGAGCACAAAGGCAACAGCTTGGGTAGGGATCAACAGGTACCGAAGGAGTTCAACTGTTCCAAGGCAAAATACATTGAACACCGTCACATTGGACGGTTGAAGTTTTCTTGACCTTCACAGCCTTGACATAATTCTATAAGTGCATGCCTGCCTGCCTCCAAAAAATTAGGCTCCAAGGCCCCCGGCTGGCATTGCTCTCTTCAAGACGTTGAAACATCTCATTGCGAGCAACTGCTGCACCTGCAAACGAGAACCCAAAGCACTTCGAAGGCCGGGCATCTTCACCAGAATCTTTGCCAACCACGCAGGCCATGGTCATTCAACAACTTATTCACAATTTTCTAGACTCATCAAATGTCAACAATGTAAGAGCGCCTACTGGGGAACGGCTGGGAGACTCATCAGCATTCCTGGGACCTGGACAGTGGACGCTGCGCCGCTCAAATGACAAACGACTGCAGAAAAGACACGCATGGAAAATAGTTATCTTATATAGGCTATATATTCTTATACTTATATAGTCCAAAAAAAGACTTTGTGCTCCATCAGATTAGCACTGCAGCATTACAATGTGTGCCTCTCTGCTAAGTCTCTTGTCATACCTGATCGATCGATTATGGGCATTGATGCTGATCGAAACACAAAAGACCGAAACTTCAGGTGCTTCAGGAATTCGCCTTGGGAAGGACAAGTGTAAAGCTCCATATATATATATATATAAAGGCTCTCCCCACACATTCCTCATCTTGTTCTGGAGACTGCCAACACTGCCTTCTGTGAGCTTCAGCGGCTGTGTGCTTGCGCGCATGTGGCCGGCATGTAGAGCCACACCTGCCTCAGCTGGGAGCGTCTTTTCGCTCGTTGGTTTCCCTGGCCGCTACCCGCAGCACATCGTCCTCTCTTGCCAAGGAGGGATGTGTCACTTGTCCTCATTGCCATCATGCTTGGTTTGCACTCCTTGGCATGTCTTACATGGACCTGTTCTTTCTGCAGAACATCATGGTGCTACTCAAGCCCTGTCATATCGTTATAAAATCCAGTCCTGGCACCCACACCTGCCGCTGCTGGCTGGATGTTCCCAACTGACGGACCTTCCAAGTAGACACCAAAACATATTCTGCCAGAAACATGGTACCACTGGGAATCCAGGAAAGTTCTGTAAAAAACCCATCTACATCTGGCTCCAACGGCCTAGGATCGATTGGCAAATGTTTAGGCCCAGTGTTTAGGCCCTTCGGAACCAAAACAGCACGTTCATATGTCCCCAGCCTTCTGCTGCAAGTCATGGAGCTCCGACAGCACCAGCTCCGCGAGCTCGTCCAGGTCGCGCCCCGACTCGGGTAGCGCCTTGAGTCGAGTTGGGGCTTCCACAACAATCCCGCCGAACTGACCTTGACCTTCATTGGTTTGGGTCTGTTTGGGTGCTTCCACTTTCAAATGGTCATTGGATCAAGAATGTATCCACGTTGGAAGTTAGTACAACTCAAAAAGGTGGTCTAGTGTTAAGTCTAGTGGCAATCCTGATGTCACATTCTTGCGGCAACTACAACCAAAGCCTCCGGCTTACGTAGCATTTCAAAGCAAACCAAATCAACTTCAATTTCATTCAATTTCATATGTCTTCATCGCATGGCGTATTTTCCGGCAACGAGTTCGATCTTCATTGGCTGCCAGGAATGGGTAAAAGAGAACTCCTGAAGGCACGCCACCGCGATATCACACAATTTAACGTATGCATGTTTCGATATATCAAATGTGCTCTGCCGAGCCCCTCCCCAATGGTTGCCATCTGGGCCAAGGTGCAACGCTCTCCAAACGCGACAAGCGATGTTCCAGAACAGAAAAGGGCTCCTTTGCCGGCCACGTGCCTTGAGTTGAGCCTCTTTGTGATGAAATCTCTGTGAGCGTGAGCTATCCTGCATCCAATAGGTAGTGCTTAAGTAACTAGAAGCTTACTCTCTTAATTGAGTAGGCGCTTAATTACTAATACAATTAAGCAGGAGCGGGCTTAAGAAAACGGCAATTTTGCACGAGTGGATAAAACGTTATAACAATCCACTCCTGGCCGCTATCCCTTGGATACTCACGACCCAGAGATCCTCGTAGGACTCTGAAAGGCGCCGAAGCCGCTCCAACTCCTTCTCAAAGAGCCGAACCCATTGCAGCTGCAACTCTGAGGCCTGAAACTGTCCAAATTGGGGTCGTGTGGGCCGTGTGGGTGATGCAAATTTGGGCAGGGTTCTGGCTATAGCCTCTTAGCCAAGTGTGTCTTAGGTTCATGTATATATATATATATATATGCGACTATATATTATGCGGGTCACGGGCATTGCTGTTCCAAAACATTTGATGGGCCACACATTTGGGATAGACTAGTCTGACGCACAAATCATCAAATGAGTCTTCGCGATTCACGAGATTCACAAGATAGAAACGCCCCGCGAGAATATGGAGAATCACTCATGGGCCTCTGTATTAAAGAGAATACACAACAATAAGGAATCGAGGAAACATTGTTTTACACAAAGAACAAATAACCAGACTTAGCATGACTTAGCCAGGCTTTTTCGAAACGAACATATCACCAGGTTCCTGGTCGAGTTTCATGAAACCACTAAACCCATGAAACGGTGCAATGGGAGGTTTGCCAAAAACAACCACGGACACATCGCGAAGTCCAGCAAGGGCCAAAGTAGATCCTGCCCTCACATGTCTTCTCCAACAAAAGCAGCAACACACAAAGGGCAAATCTGATACTGTATGTCTGAAACAGGACTCCAAGCAACACCACCTCCAAGACTTCAAAACAATCTCATCCTAACTGATCTGACCTGCGCATCAGAGCTTGGCTTCGAGGGATGTGGTCCTTGCAGCTGCAGGACCTGCCATCCAAGACTAGGATATCTCCAATCCATACATGACGAGATTGGGCTATATATATAATGACATCTAATGACTGAGGACTGAGATGAATTCCTAAGCGCAAAAGCATCCGTGCCTCGCGGCGGAGGGCGTCCAGCTCGGCCTCGAAGCGGCCAACCCGCTTGGCCAAGGCCTCCATGCCATGAGCCCAAATGAGCGTTGATTGGGTGTCTGGTGCTGTGGCAGAACTTCACTTTGGCAACCAATGCCAAATGGATCCACTTTCTATCCCAAAAGATTGCTATTGACAAATCTGGAAACTTGTAGCTAAGTACCATCAAGCCATGTTGTCATATGCAGCCACTTGAATCAATCATCTCACTCTGCTGTCTCGAGCCCGACTCGTAGCGCCTGAGGAGGTATTTATATAACGAGGAACAGGCGAACATAGGCGACCCTGTTTGAAGCACTTGCGAGAAGCTACACTTTGACAAACTTTCAACAGCTCACGGTTATGTCGCAACAGTGGCTTTTTTCCGTCCACTGCATGCGTTTTTCGTTGAGGACACTGGTGCTTTTTGCGGCTACCGGAGCAGAAGCAAAACTGGGTCCATCCTGCATCTGGATATATAGATAGGATCAAACATGATCAACCCGCCCTTTTTGCAGCAGCATCTTTTTTCAACACTGCAGCCGACAGGACCAGGCAGAGAAGATCTCAGCGCAGGGAAGGCTCTTATGGGGCATCACGGTTCACGGGGCTCAAGGCTCTTTTGAGATACTCATAGCAAGCTTCTCTGAATGGAATGTTAGTGACTTGAAAGGGTGAAGTGATGCTAAGAGAGGCAGCTTTTCTGCTCTTGGTCATGGTCTAGGAGTATATTTATCAGCCAAAATATATGCTTCAAAAAGCAATGCTTGGATGTGCTTTGAGTGAAATGTTTGGGACATGCAAATGCACAATCCAAAGCCCTTCAACAAGTAGAAACTCTCACGACCGACTTTTCTCTCTGTAGCAACTTATCATTGCTTTTTGCCAAATGGCCTCCAGGCAAATACATAGCACCACGGTGGACCCGACCGTAAAGGCACCACCCAGGAGTGTGAGCGCCAAAGCCTGACATCGTGGCTCGAACTGGAGTCAAATCCCCAACTCGAAACTTACACTACTGGTAAAATATGGTAAAATAAGTATACGCCCAACAAACGAAGTGGCTTCTGAATCTCGCTGCCGCACTCTTCCCAAACAACAGGCCTTTTCTGCCACCAGGATTCGCAACTTGGCGGTGAAAGGAAGCAAATGAAAGGCTGCGATGGTGCTCCGTTGCCTTTCCTCGACGAGATTTGCAGCTGATCATGAGCCCATCAGAAGGTCTGCAATGGTGTGCAAGGTCTATGGAGGTAAAGGCAAAGGAAGGACATGGGGCAAACATTGGCAACAAACATGCAATTCAAACAGTCCTTGGCATCCTTGCTGTGGCGAGCACCCGCGTCATCCACAACCTGGGAACTCAGCAAACTCTACCTTAAGGAGATTCTCTCTTGGAAACTTTTCTGCTTACACTATCATACACAATTGTAAACCCTTACAGATCTTACAGTCGAGCTTCTGAATGTCCAATGAAACAATTTTGGATGGTTTTCAGCACCAGCCTTCTGGACACGCTCCACTACGTCCTGCCCGCGCCAATGCTTACTGTACTTGACACCACCTCTTCCCGAGCAAGAACATAAACCGTATCCCATATCTACAAACACAAAATGAACAAGCGCGAATGAATGCAATGGCATGGGATAAGTCATAATAACTATGTTTTTGGTGCTTCAGAACATCTCAACTACAACCCAATCCGCGTGTCGCTGATTCCCCAACAAAGCACCCAAGAAACTGCGGCATGGCTGGAGAAGGATGATAAGGGATGATAAGGGCACTCAATTGTGAGAACCTGTTTGCTTTGTCGTGCATCTTCATGCTTCCCATCGTCTGGATGCCTATCCTCCAACAAAATACACTCAACAACATGTCAATGTCTTTAATTGTTTGGTAGACTCAGCTCCTCCGCCACCTTCCGCAGCTCGTTGAGCGCACGGCGCTCCTCGCCACTGCGATGCCTGCTCGCTCACGACGTGCCCCGACGCCGCTCGGATCAGGCCGGGGCTAGCTCGCTCATTCTGGTTTGTTCAACACTCCTGGTGCCTGGTGCACTCCTGGTGCTTCTGTTTTTGGTGCGTGGAGAGTAGCGCCAAGCTTCCTGTCGACTCTGGCAGATGGTTTGTGGCATTCGGCCTCCTGGCATCGTTGATACTCATTCGCATCTCTGCCAGGGCATTGTCGATCTCCTTGCTGGCCTCTCGTGACTCGTGAGAGCTTCACCAGAGCAAGGACCATCAATGACTATCATGGGTCAGCAAAAGAACCACAAAGACTGTTGAAGTCAGATAACTACCACCAAAAGACCCAACGAAGAAGACAGCAAGTTTAGAAGCTTGGCTTGACTAACAAGAGTTCAGATTTCCGCTTCGCTAACCACCTGCGCAGGCTTTCAGTGCTTTGCAGGTGCCCTTTTTGCCACACCCTCCTTTTTGCAGTGTCAAGAGTGTCAAGAGTGTCAAGCGCTCAGTAGTAAGGGGAAGCCTCCTTTCGATTCTTCAACCAGTGGGGCATCACGTCTTGGAAATCGACCAGGCTCCGGTAGATGCTGTCCACGGTGCGCCGGATCTTCCGGGTGAGCTCGTGGGTAATGACCACGGCAAAGCCCAAGATGATGAGGATCACGTAGGCATACAGCAACAGCTGCGCCAGTAGAGGCTGCAGGATGCCGCTGTTCCACAAGATCTTGCCACCTAGGAATGTTAACAGCATGGCTCCAAGAGTGAACAAGATCACTGTCTTGGAACAATACCTGCAACAGCCGCAGCAAGACAACCAGCTCAAGCATCCACGACTTTTCTCCGCTGGCTGCACCTTCCGCTTGATGTTCTCCCGCCCACGCCGGGCGTCGGCGTTGAGCCCCATCAAACCCAGATGGCTCTCGTCACCACTGCTGATATCGTCATCATCCTCCCACACCCCACCACAAGCTACTGCACAGCCTGCAGCTGCAAGGATGAAGACAAACAAAATGAAGAGTAGGTTGCTGCCACGCCCTCCGCCTGTGTGCAAGGGCGTGTAGGGGTTTGGGGTGAAAGGGTTGAAGAACGGGTTGCTGAATGGATTGAAGGGATTGACTCCTTGTGGATTTGTCCAGGGCGAACTTTGATTCACGATCCTTGGGGAACTGCTGTTGGTGTGAGACTCATTGGCTTCCTCGTTGATCACCTCGAAGCGTGAGATCAAATGTCTGGCCGATCGCTCCGCATGGCTCTTCAGGTGCGTGGATGCCAAGAGCCGGGCGGGTTCTCCTCCGCCGACCGCGCGGGCCGCCTTGGCCTCTTCTCTCACTGCCAGTGCAGCTGCTGCCATTGCAGCCTCCTCAAGCAGTTCTCCCTTCAGCTTGTGACTTGAATGAGTTCTGGTGACCTCATCGAACTCCAAGGTTGGGAGTCCAAAGGAGTCCAAAGAGGCTCGAGCTTTCGCACTATGCAATCTCCGCTCATCCAGGTGAGACGGATGGTACTCTTTCCCTGCTTGCAGAAGCTGCAAATTGGTGGAGGTGGACAGAACGGTGTCCAGGGACAAAGCTTGGCCCCACTCCAATGCGAATCCACCAAAGGTCAAGCAGTTCAAGCAGCCCAAGAGTAGACAGCTCTTTCGTCGCATGACCCCAGTGGCTCAGCTCATGATCCTTTCGAGCGCCCAACCTTGAATGGTTACAAAGGCAGGCAGATCGGTTCGCTACCGCAAGTTTGAGCAATCGAAGCTGAGGCCAACAAGCATCCAATAGGCACAAGAGCGAACAGCAAACGAAACATGCTGTGCCAAGCATGACGGCCTTGCCCAAACACAATTGTTCCCCTGCCTTTGCCTGTCGCTCTTTCATCTGAGTTGTTGGCCATCTGGCCTACTGAAGAATCGATGGAGTCTCGAATTTGACCGCCCGACTAAGATCCACATCTGGCCACTAGGTACCATCCATGTCCGCTCCTCTGAAGGGAGACAGGTGCCGAAAAATGCCATCGTGTGACTCATAGTGCTCAGAAAAAGACTCTCTTCGACCTTGCTCAATTCTTCACGGTTTCCTCTCTCTACTATATATACAGAAACTAGCCTGCAAAGGGTTCAGCGCTGCTTCCAATGCTTTCTCCTCCTTGCTGGCCTCGTTAGCTGCCTTGGACATCGTCAACCAAGTTAAAGTAATGTAGCAAAGGCGATGTGGGCAATCAAACAAGAATGACGGGTGCGGATGACGCATCATCAAAAAGAGGCAAAACAACCAAGCGACAAGCGAAGAAGAAACTTTCAAAGGTGAGTGCAAGCTGAAAAGCTCTGGTGCGCTGTCTTAGAAGCAGTACCACCACTGACGAAATGGGTCAAGCAATGAGTTCAACATCACCGGAGACCTAGGCTTAGGAGCATCAACAAAAAGTTGCCACCGTAAGAATGCTCCTAGTAGCGATGCCAGGAGCCCCTAGTAGCGTCCGTGCTCCTAGTAGTAAGGCCAGGAGCCCCTAGCAGCGTCCTTGCTCCTAGTAGTATGTCCAGGAGCCCCTAGTAGCGTCCTTGCTCCTAGTAGTATGTCCAGGAGCCCCTAGTAGCGTCCTTGCTCCTAGTAGTATGTCCAGGAGCCCCTAGTAGCGTCCTTGCTCCTAGTAGTGAGGCCAGAAGCCCCTAGGCGCAAGGTAGCGTCCTTGCTCCTAGTAAGTAGTAAGGCCAAGAGCCCCTAGTAGCGTCCTTGCTCCCAGGAGTAAGGCCAGGAGCCCCTAGTAGCGTCCTTGCTCCCAGGAGTAAGGCCAGGAGCCCCTAGTAGTAAGGCCAGGAGCCCCTAGTAGTGTCCTTGCTCCTAGTAGTGAGGCCAGGAGCCCCTGGTAGCGTCCTTGCTCCTAGTAGTAAGGCCAGAAGCCCCTAGTGGCGTCCTTGCTCCTAGTAGTAAGGCCAGGAGCCCCTAGTAGCGTCCT
>CAXAMN010025906.1:216071-254062 GCA_963970005.1 Durusdinium trenchii
AACATAGCCTCCAAGATGGCTCAACATAGGGCCAACATAGGCCAACTTGGGGCCAACAGACGCCAACATAGGCCCAAGATAGCCAACATATCCCCAACATATGCCCAACATAGCCTCCAAGCTGGCTCAACATAGGGCCAACATAGGCCAACTAGGGGCCAACAGACGCCAACATAGGCCCAACATAGGCCCAACCTAGGCCAACATAGGCCTAACGTGCTCAACATAGGATCAATATGGGCCCCAGATGTGCTCTGTGTAGCCAACATATCCCTTTACAGGGTTTCGGGCCCTGTCAAAAAACCTAGGTTTTTTCATGGTGTTTGCTTTGCGGGAAGGAAAAAATCGTAAAAAGTTGTATCGGAAGATTTTTTCAACATAAATCGCCTAACATATCCCCAACATAGGCCCAAGATAGCCAACATATCCCCAACATATGGCCAACATAGCCTCCAAGATGGCTCAACATAGGGCCAACATAGGCCAACGTGGGGCCAACATACGCCAACATAGGCCCAACATGGGCCCAACATAGGTCCAACCTAAGCCAACATAGGCCTAACATAGGCCAACATAGGCCAACATAGGCTCAACCTGGGCCCAAGATGTGCCCAACATACACCACATGGGCCCCACTTGGCCCAACCTAGGGCCAAGATGCGCACCAGATAGCTTAACTTTGCTCAATATAGGCCCCACCAAGGCCAACATGGGCGTGACATACGCCCCACAGACCCAAGTGGGCCGGCGCCCGGCTGTTAGGCGTAAGCCTTTAAATATACTGTACTATATGGACAACCCCGGATGATTTACAATGATATATATATATACCTATCCGGGTGTTATCATTCAGACCTGCTAGCAACTACAAAACACCCTGCAAAATGTGGCAAACCCAATGTTTTCTATTTTCCAAATACAGTATGTGTTATTGTTTGTGCATGAAAGTAGGCAGTGGCCTCAAAACCCAAACAACAACAGCAACAACCACTATATATAAACATAATAACCGCCTCGACAAAACCCAAATCACTATTCTCAAAGTCTTGGATGGACACCTTCATAGGAAAACAAAACCTCGACAAAAAGCAAACAAATCAATTTTCTCAGACTCTTGGATGACCGCTCGCCCCAGATGAACTCGTGGAAACATGTGTATTTTCTTTACTTTGATATTGTTTTCGCTTTGACTTTAGATTTGTCAAAATTCCTTGGCAGGATGTTGTTTCCGAGTGGTGGTTGTCCTGTTAATCGAAGGCCACGCTGACCTAGCTTTGTGTTATTTTACAAACAATGGCTATTACATAGACATGAAAGAACAAGTTTTTAGTATAGTATATACGTATATTACTATATATATATATATTAGGATAGTATATAAGTATATATATATATATATCGTTATTTTAGAGGAGCAAAGTGTCACAAAGTAATTAAACGGGTAATCCAAAAAGAGACTAAATCTAGGAAAGGAAGCTCCAGAAGTCATCTTCAATTTAAAGTCGAGAGTTTCGCCATGACCATTGGAGTTTGGCACAGGCCATGGATAGACGTCGGGGAGGGTAGAACTCTGGTGCAACAGAGCTGTGCAACACGGTCTGGACAGGTGCTTGCTAACATTGAAGCTTTAGCCTTGTCTCATCAACACTGACAAATGCGTCACATAAGCCCTTTCTTCTGAAGAAGCGCTCGCACTAATGATTTTGTTCCTAGATATTTAGGCAAACTTATATAACAGGCACCACTGTTGTAACTGCTGAATGGAGATATCAAACTCCCTCCATCTTGCCGTTGTACATGTATACACTTTAGGTAGAGACAGCAAACACTGAAGCAAAAACACTGAAGCATAAATAATCTTGTGAAATCTTGTGAACTTCACGACCTCGCCAAAACTGCAAACATGAACGAAAACCTTGAGAAAGAAGAGCAATGAGACAAGAAAAAAGGCTAAAGGAAGTTCTCAGCATGAAATGGTACAGAAAATGATGCAAACGAGCTGAGGAAGCGGAACAAGTAGATCATGGAGAAGCTTGAGAATTTTAAACACTTTTGAGTATGATTATGATGTATATCTTGTTACTTCTTCATTCTGCCATACCCACCCCGGCGCCTCTTGGTCAAAAAGCCACGGCGAATTGATGGCTGCGACTCAGGAAGTTGAAATTTGGTTCGCTTCCACAATGTACTACCAGTAGGAGCAATGCTTGCTACTAGGGGCTCCTGGCCTTACTACTAGGCAGAAGAAGCTACTAGGAGCAAAGGGCATCGCTACTACTTACAGCAAGGACGCTACTAGGACCTTTCTATCTCTCTTTTCAAAAAACTCCTCACATGTGACATATGGGAGCCCATGAGCGAGGGCTGAACACCAAACAAACCGGCAACTGCAATTCGTTGTCAAAACCCAAACTCAAAACAAGGCACTGTTTGAGTGGAAAGGGTACGGTACGTGGAACACTCTCATGCTGAACACTTTTCTACATGCATTGGGATGGTTCGCACTTTCTTCGCTAAGACTTGGAACCTCTGAGTACCTTCAACAAAACTTTGTGCAACGCTCTCAAATTGCTCTCTGTCGGAATCACAAGTACTGGCATCGTCTAACCTATTCATTGGGATCCCGGCCTTTTCTGCAGAGACATCATAGTCATCTGGAAGTTCCTGTGAACGGGCAACTACAAAGAACCACATATTGCTCCTTCCAAATGGGAACATAGCATTGAGGCAGGCTGGAGACGCGACATGCGCAAGCTGGCGCCTCAATGATAGGGCCTGGCATGCCCAAAGCGCAAAGATACTCTTTGCAGCGGCTCCCTGTAGGTCGGCCGAACCTGTTCTGCACAGAGCACGTATATGTTATATGGATATATCATCCTTATTATGCATACGGTAGACACATGTCTGTAGAAATTACACTCTGCTGCGTCTTTTTCCTAAAGCATCCTGCTGTTGATGTCCAACATGGCTGCTGTTGGAACACCACATCTAATCTAAACCAGGGTAAATGAAGACAAATCGCACCGTCAGCCCCCTGAGCATTCTGTAGCATCATCACACATTGGGTGATCTACGCAATGATTGTGAAGGCGGTGCTCAGGTGGATTCAAGGGCGATCTGATCCTCTGGAAGAGTTACATCTGCGAAAGGCAAATGCCGAACTAGATCTAAGCAGTTCAAATTGCTCTGCTAAGTACTTGTATGATGCGGACAGGGACGCTGTGCATGGCTCTTGTCTACATACACTTCACAAGCCCTGCACATCCTACCTTCTTCATTCCTCCAATCTAGGAGTTCGCCTTAAACATCCATTTTTGCTTGATTCGCTGGATCATGCGGCGTAACTCCAGCAAGGCGAATCAAACAACCCCCTCAAACCAGCACTTGTCAGTCTTGAGGGCATTTCTTGAATTCCATGTGTCGACTAATGCCCAGGTCAAACCAGTGAACTATATAAAGTGTTCACACAACGGGTATCCAAACATACAGCACCATCAACAAATCAAAATCCCTCATAGGCATCATTGTGGCCGATGACCCGGCAATCACTCAGTAGTACTAGTAGCATTATTTATAGATAAAAACAAATATGTCGCATAATGTGCAATGTAACATTCTAGGGCAATAAAAATCTTAGGTCTTATGTACAACGAACAATTCGTGTACACCCACTCAAAACATACAACAATACTTCCGTCACGCTCTTAAGCCTTAGAACAATGTTGAATGCGTGACGAAGGTACAGTGATGAACTCGCCGGGACATAGGCTTTGAGTTTGGTAAACTCCACGGTACCTGGGATCAAAGGTGGTCGTTCTCTTGATCACCTTTGCGAATACTCCAAGCTGCCGCCAGTGCTCCCGTCGTCCCTCTTTGCTCCCGGCGCTAGCCCGTCGCTCTCCTGAAAATCCGGATGCAAGGACTGATGAACAATGGAGGCAAACACCAAGCTGATATTGCAGTTCGACGTCTGTCCAACTTTTTCGGGACTTGTCAAGTTTTGTTGTTGATATGTCCAAATGTTATCAGAAGCCAAAAACATCCAAAAACCATAAATCAGGCGGTAGGGTTGGGTCCTCGATGGTGAGGTCGGTCAGATTCAGCTTGATGAGCTTCAAGCCCCCTTGAAAGACTTGCACCTTATCCTCTTCATCCTCGTCATTGTCACAGAGCCTCTGCATCTGAGTGAACACACTGACTTCTCAGCGCCTTAAACACCAACTTTCTACTGGGGGCTATAAGCAAAACACAACAGTAACAATGCTACTGGAAAGGCTCAGCAGCATTTGGTTGAAGTGTGATCTCTGGCTGAAATGATTGGCAACTTCATGGATCTGCAAACCGATGCAGCAAATGTCACATCTTAGTTGCTGCGGTGGCACCTGGTACCGCTGCAGTTCCACCTGCACATTCTTGGCTTTTGATTTGTAGACGCGATAATGCTTCTCCATCGCTCGATCTGCGCTCCATGACCCTAGCGTGGATCCCACGTCTGAGCTTCGTCCAACGTGTCCACCTGGGTGGACGTTTCGACTGGTTTGAAAAATCTTTTTTTGTCATGCAGGGATGGTGGGGTTTGCAAAGCCTTGTGTTGATAGAATAACAAACTGCAAAAGTGCATAGGTTTCTTTCAAATTTCATTCAAATTCATTCAAATTTGGCTCAAATTTGCAAGACCAAAATTTGAACTAAATTTGAATGAATTTGAATGAAATTTGAAAGAAACATGTGTAAGGGTAACCAATTCAGGGACATTAAGCATCCAGGTCATGACAATTGACGTTGCCAAAACGTTTGGCTGTCATTTAATTCATCAAAGCATGTGATTAATGTTCATGTGGCAATTGTCATCCGGCAGAAGTGGAAGGGCCTTGCCACCGGAAAACATCAAATGATTGACAATCACCGTTTGTTTCAACGTGGGTTTGTTTCAGCCTTTTTTCTCCTGTCAAGCTGTCATATGTCTCCTGTCCCCATCCGGCGCTGAACAACCACATACAGTCCGTTCAAGGTTGTTCAGCGCCGGGCTCAAAGTCTGGCGCCCCCATTCTACGCGGTGCCAGCCACAATTTGCCAAGTTCAGGCCAGACTGGGACTGGTGTTTGTAGCACTTTAATCAACAAAACTGCAAAAATGCAGGGTTTTCTTTCAAATTTCATTCAAATTCATTCAAATTTAGTTCAAATTTGCAAGACTAAAATTTGAACTAAATTTGAATGAGTTTGAAAGAAATTTGAAAGAAACATGTGTAAGGGTCACAAATTCAACAGCCCACCATGCTGGTCTGAGTTCGCAAGCGACTACCTATCTGATGCGGCTGCGCTGCAGTGGATCTGAATTGCCACTGTGATTTGTCAAATGTCAAACTGTAGCTGCCTGATTCACCTGGTCTACGAACAATTATATTCGAAGAGTGTCACGTGTCACGTGGCAACCAGCTTTGTCATACGCAGCATTCACTTGCAGGTCAGCCTGGCGCGCAGTTCAAAGGCTCGTCTCTTTGTGAGACCGTATTTCCGTGAACGCAAAAAGAAACAATGCTGAATATCCAAACACAGTAAAGCACGACAACACGTGGAAGTTGCCTCACTCAGACGTCCTACAAAGCTTGGCAGCGGCACTATCCTGTCAGGGCCATGCGTGCAGGATGTCGTCATGAATTGAATCAAGCAGCGCATCCAGATTCCAAGAGTCATGTGTCTGAACACTTTATCACTGTTAATAACTGCCACCTTGGCTCAATCAAGGCAAATTAAGGATTAGCACCAGCGACTGGAATTCAAAGAGCAACCTGTTTGTGATTTGCATCATCTCAAGTGTCAATTGTGAAACGCGATGAGTGTAATCCAACTCATTCGATATGTTCATAACGCTGCCTCTGACCAGCTGTGTCATCTGAATCCTGCAAACCATCAGAGATCTCAAAGACGCACTGGTTTGTGACAAAACCCAATCGTCAAGTTAAAGCGACTTCGCATTCTCACACTTACATGACTCACATCTGAATCTGAAACTCCAGCTGTAATTTTCACTCAGGGAGATGGCCAGCGATATTAGCTGTAGCTGCCTAGGCGTCAATCAACAAAAACCTACATCGCAGCATCATTCAAAATCAGGCGACATGTGGTGGCAGACTCAGGAGTCATCACTCGCCAAACTGGAGCATCAAACCCAGCTCTCTGTGCTGCTCAAACGCCGTTCGATTGCTCAATGTGCCAGCCGCCAGTTCCTCCTTGATGGTCTTCAGGCGCTTGCAAATGTTATATCTGTCCGCTCAATGTCTTCGTTGATCCTGCGCGTGATTTGCATCAAATGTTTGATTTGGATCAGATTGTTCTTGAACATGAACTTGGTTTGACAGCGAAAATCAATCTAGAATATCAAATGAATATAAAATCACTATTTTAAGCAAGGCGATCAACTACCCGAATCAAAAGAAGCCACAGCAGTCCGTCTGTCCTGTCAATGACAGCTGATGCATCACTCTTTCTCTTCTTCTCGTGGAAGAATGCCATCTTGCAATTGTCACGGCTGTGAGGTGATGCTTTGGTGCTCAAGTCAACAAATGACACGGACCATTGCAAGCTGCCAGCTGCTTCGCGCAAGGCGTCCTCTGGCGCGTACCACACATCCATCATCCCTGGCATGGGTCTGATGAACTTGGACGCTGTGGCTGCGTTCACTGACACTGTCACCATGCGGTTGCTGTCATATGACATGCATGCCATGAGGATCACAGCTTCCTTCTTCTTCTCGAACATTGGGACTGCTTCATCAGGCCAATTGCCACCGCGTCGGCCAGCATGCCTCTTAGCTTCAATCAATCATTAAACCGTCACGCGCCAGCTACAATTAAAACAACAAGACAAACACAAAAAGCACTGTTAAAGCAGACATCAAGATTCCTCTTGAGCAGTGCCCACATGTCACGATGGTTGGCTGCTTCCATCCAGGCCCAGCACTCTGGCAACATCATGTCACACGTCTTTTTGTCAAGTGGCACGTAGAACGTCCACTGTGGCGCTGGTGGACTCGTCCCACATGCGTGGATCCATGGCCGCTCCTCCAACTGCCACATGGCAGGTGTCATTTGACAAAATGGCTCCTTCATCATCTTGAAAAAGTCCATGTAACACGTGAAGGACTCTTCCTGGTCACGTACCAGCGTTCCCTTCTTCAACCACTCGCGGAACGTGTCATCTGGCAACGTGACATCGCACAGCCAAAAGCCACCTGTCAAAAGGTCAAAACACTTGGCCTTGTGCTTCGTGGCAGATGACAGATGACAAGCTGACCTTCAAGGCATTGGCGTCCTCACGCACTTTCCACAGGGCAGCTGTCAAAGGTGACTTGTGGAGCCGCAACTTTAATGTCAACGGCCACGTTTCACTATCCTCAAATGACACATGACACATGTCAAAGGCATCAAATGACACTGATAAGTCACTGTCACCGAGACACCTCAAAGAACCAGCCCTCAAATCAAGTCCAAAGTAAATCGTGCTGCCAAATCAACATCAAGTTTCTGTCAAATGATCACTGCCAGATGGTGTTGCCAACCACGCATCCCACTGATCCTTCGACAGCACGGCGATGCCCACCGGAATCTGAGCAGCACGATTATCGTTCACCAGGGCCATTTGTGCGATGCAACAGGTGTCTGGCGAAGTGTCGTGAGTCAAGTGTCACTTGATCCAAAGCGGTTGATGGCGGAAGAACATTGTTTCAAGAAACCAATCAAATCACATTCAACGCCGAAAACTGAATGTTTGGCAAACGCAATCAATCGTGATGTAGCTGCTCACTGAACCATGTTTGGAACCACCAGTTTCAGTCCTGCAAACGTTTTGATCGAACTCGAGGTTGGTCATCAACTGCAAGGCCTCTTGCAGGACGACGCCCGACATCACTGAGCTAAACATCGAACACATCAAAGAACAACGGCTAGATTCAAGTGGAACGTGTCACTTTTCAACGGATGGTTCTGTTTCAATCAGCACGCAGCTCTTATTTCCAACATTTTTTCAACTAACTTTGCTGCTCAGGCACGCAGCTGTTCACCCACCCCTATTGAAGTTTGCTGCTTGGAGTCCGCGTTTGGCGGTCAACCGGAGTTGTCGCAGCATCTTGGATACATCAGAAAGATGATTTAAATTGATAACCCCACGCGGCAAGTTGTCGCGCGACATGTTGTCACGTGACACCACCTTCCACTTGCTCCCTGGAAGGCTTACCAGTGCATCAATAAACCGCTGCATCGATGAATGTTTCACATTGAACGTGTCACTATAGAGAATGGATGCCACTGTGCACTTAAGCGCCGCTTTATGCACAATTATGCACCCTGTCAAACGTTGAGAGTCTCCAGCGGCAGCCTCCCACTGGTCACGTGACACCGTTGACAACCCCAAGGCAATAGTCCCGAGCAGGATCTTCAGGTTCATGTGGTGCCTGCGCACAGCCATCAAAATCAGTGGTGTTGTTGACACTGATGAGGTATTAAAACAACTAATTTAACATTTAAAGGTGGCCAAGCATTAACTGCTATCAACAACATGCTTGAGGCCCAGGCATCTGGTCAGTGTAGCTGATGTCGCTCTGGTGGTCAACAATCACAAGGTTTGATACTTTGAGCGCATCGACGATGGTCTGCGCATTCCAATTCTGAGGCCGCAATAATTTGCAGCGGTTGAAAGGCGAAGCTGACAAGGTACATAAGTCAATTGCCACCAGCCTTTGTGGCAATGAGGCGCTGTCACTGTCGCGTGATGGTGCTTCAAAGATCTGTCCCTTCCGCGGTGGACCTCAACAACTAATTAAATGAAGCACAGCAAAGCCGTGAGAGTTGATGACAGTTGACTAAGCTCTACCTTTTCCGGTACCAATCCCAAACATCAATGATCAAACACAATAACGTCACTTATCGTTCTCCCACCACGAACACCCTGCCTGCTGGGTAGAGACACTTCCCACTTCCTCCTGGCCGGTTTTCCAGGTGTTTCTTCTTTATGTCTGCAGACGCCTGCTTGAAGTGCTGATGCGCTTCGTTGAACAACCTGTGGTTCTCAATTCTCCGACCCTTCTTCACTGACCATGTATCACGCGGCGCTCCCAGCAACTGGCGGTCGACAGAATCACCCGCCACCAGTGCATCACGTCCTCTTTTCTGGCCACTTATGGCACATGCCTCGGAGCCAACATGGTGTCCACGTTTTGCACCTTTGTCAAATCGGGTCTTGTAGACATGGAAGCGCCGGCCGTACAGCTCAACCCACATCTGGCACATGTCACGCAAGGCATCTGTTGGAATGAGCTGTGGCTTGGGCTCACTCATCGGCATGCAAATGTGACGCGACAATTGCAATGTTGGCGTCTCTGAAACTCGCCTGTCACACAAGTCACTCTCCTTTTGCGGGCCATGATCTCCAAACAGCGCTCCAAGTCAGCGCAATCAGTCTGAGCAGCACAGCACTTGATGCGTGTCAAATGTGCAAGCTGTCCCAAGTCACGCTCCAACTGGCAGCTGCCAACATCCAGTGACAAATAAAGCGAAACCAACCGACGCAACCGCGGCCATCTGAAGCTGAACACAGTTTTCCAATAAGGTCTCCAATCCGTAATTGTGTCATTGCCAAAGCTGCGGGCATGTCTCTCGCGCAACATTGTCTTGAGCGAACTCACTGCCATATATGACATGTTACATAAAAGACATTAAGGATACATACCGCAAGACCGTAACTTTAAAAACTTTCAAAGTTGTAACAAAGATTGAGGTGAGTCCACCCAATTTTGCATCGCTGCGCCACAACTGGTCAAAGTGATAATTGTGCTTCAGGCCATAATAGTCCACGTCACTTTAAAGCATTGACTCAATTATCAAGTTCAAAGTCCAAAGGGCACTGCATCAAGGTACTCTTGAACCGCCGCTTGCAGCTCGTTGGACTCAAAGCCGAGCAATCCAAACAAAGTTCGCACACTCTTGCGCCAACTCTGCTTCGCAGCTTCTGAATCTAGCAGCACCCACCGCTTCACATTGAAAATGACAAGTTGCATTCCTTAACAACTACAAAGCGGAGACTCAACATGCTACAGAAGACAATGCTTTAATCCAAAATAATAGTTTTAAATTGGTCTACAGTTACAGGCCAAGACTCTCAAGTCACCTGACGGAAGCTCGCAAGAAAGACGATCAAGGAAAAGCTCACATGCCAGTTGAATCCCTTCCACCGCGTCTCTGATTCCAGTGTCCACCTTTGCTGAGCCATGTGGCCAAAGGTGGTAAACCTTGCCAGCCACGTGAATCTCAGGGGCCTGCATAGCATTGCGCACAGCCAATGCAGCACCTCTGTTAAAGAAGCGTCCGCATCAAACTACTCGCATTTAAGCTCTATTTTAATAAAACGGTTGCAAATCAGTCTAATTATCAAACTAGCCAAGGCACATGTCCGAATCTCATCTGGTCCATCAACATCTTCCAGCACCCTCGCTTCCAAAAACAGACGTGTCATCCTGATCCGAAAATCCTGCAACGTGTCTGAAATGGTCGCGAAGTCGATATCTTTCTCAAAATGCCGCAGAAAAGCCATGCGTTCTTGCATGTAGTCAGATGCCATGCCAATGGTCACAAAGAGGCTAGGTCGCAGCTCAGATAGCATGTGGTGGCACTTAGCACGTGTGCCGGGATCGTTCCTCACGTCGGAACATGTCATTGCAAGCAGCAATGCAATCGGCAATATCAAGTAGCAAAAGCGACCTTGATAGCCAATCAGCAAACAGTGTGAGTCAGGTTTGCAAACAACTCCATTGAAACACTTTTTTGAACAATAGGAACCCCAATTTATAATAGGAAGCGCACCTATAGTTAACAAGCAGCCAAGTTACGCTGAGGTGTGCTGGAGCTCTCCCATCGCTGCGCTGCAAATGACATGTGTTTCAATTTCGATTTCAGAATTCCTCCCAATGTGTCATCAGCCAAGAGCAAATGTTGCAGCATCGAGAGCCTCGCTCTCCACTCTGGCGAATACTGTAGCTGGGGCATTAGACACTTGTCACCAAAAAGTGTCTCCCATGCCTTTTTGTAAGCCTCTCCACAAAGTAGTGGGTCTCGACATGCCAAGCGAATCATGTGACAAGCATCACGGAAGATCAGGGCAATATTGCGGCAATGTCGATCTTTAAGCACCCTGCCAGTCTTCTGGGCATATGGAGCACCGTCTGCTGTGAATGCTCGCACGTTGCAAATGATATGACTGTACAGAATCTCATTGCAGCCCTCGCCCAGCGGTGTGCAAAATCCACGGATGCCATCAGCTATTGAGTCAGCTGCCATGACACCTTTGTCTTCATCCCACTCCTCTGGGTCACACTCCATCAGCACCTTCAAGGGACACAAGACACATAGCAATCCAGACTCTATCTTGCCGTCAGTGTCACATGCCTTGTACCGAACAAGCCGGTACGGCTTCTTGTCGTCCACCGACAAGGTGATCGAGTTGGCACGTGACAAGTGACATCGTTTCTTCCTCCTGATGCTCTCCTGCATCACTATCTGCATTTGAGCAAATGCCCTGCGCTCCACAGCCTGCACATCGATCCGCGTGCTGCAAATGAACTGGTCTGTGAAATCCAACCTGGATGCACAACGGTTCGACAGGCTGTTACGTGTCACAGACCAGGCATGCAACCAGTCCGTCGGCTGTGGCACTGCTCCTGCCAGCAACTTGGCATCGTTGCACGTGTCATATGTCAAAGTGACACATGACAATGGCAACTGCCATGCTTTCACAGCTGCCATATGGAGTTCCGACAGTGAATGCTTTCTGAGGGCGCAGGCTTGCGTGCACTTGGCACTTGTCACTTGGTATCGTGACCACTTGGTGCTGTACGTACGTCTACGTCGCTTTGACCCTGATGGTTGCAGGCCCGCCATTCTCAATGCAAAAGAAGCACAAATGCCGCAACCCATCCCCCATTTGTCATCTGTTAGCTTTTCCCCCAGCCATGTGACACGGGTACCATTGGGCAGCAGGTGCGAGCCGACACCAAGTGACCAGGAGCGAAATCGAGCCTTGAAGATATCCTTGGCACTCACACATACCTCCTGGAGTTCTGCTTCAGTTGCCGAGGCAAGTTCTCTAAGTGGCACGTCGTCACTCAAAATCTCTTCGAGTGGACGCCGTGGCATAGCTCAGCAGCAAGTCTATTGACACTAGTCCCCAACTCCACTGACACAATTTTACACTTGTCTAAACCCATTGGGGTTTGTCAAGAGAGTGGACTGACACAAACTCAATGTCAAAGAACAAGTATCTAACGGTATGTATACATTCTGGTCTTGCCGAACAATTTCAAATATATAATTCATATGTGTCACGTGGAAACTGTCAAAGCAGCGGCAAGGGCAATTCAAGTCTGACGTTTCACTCAGAATGTCAGGCCTGTAAACCTGGAGCCTTCTGCGCCAAAGTTCAGTGACTCTTTGATTCCATGCATTGTCAGTCTCAGCATACACACTCCCCACCTCGGCCCTGCATGTGTCATTGGTGAAGACATCGGAGAGGTAAGTTAACCTCAAGCAAAAATCAGTGGCCAGGGTAGCCAAAGTCATCACTGTCACAATGTTGTCTGACGTACGCAAGTGTCATGTCTACAAATGAACAGGTTGAGATTGAAAACCATTGAACTATCCATGTATTGATATTCAACTCCACTCCGAAAATGGCCACGTGTCAAATGTCATTGTCAATCAGTCATGTCACTGGCCAAGGTATATATAGCCCAATGGAAGATTCTTTATTAGCCTTTCAAAGTTTATGTGTTCAACCACTGAGGCCTATCACGTGTCTTGAATCATCAAGCCTCGAACGGACAATTCAGACGCGACCAAAACAACATTCTAAGTTCAATGCAATGAGCAACGCAAATGTGAAATAAACAGAAAGAAATGCGTCACAGCGCCACTCTTCTTCGGATTGCTCTTAGAGTTTTTGAGTGTCTCCCGCAACAGAAGCGCAATGAAAAAACAGTCGTTCAGAATATGGAACAGGTGAACTGACATCGTTTTTAAATAGAACATAGAAGGAAAACTCATGGATGGTCCAATGATGACTTTGACTTTGACTGATGCGCTTCTGGTCAATAGTGAATCAAAATTGTCACATGATTAAATCAGGTGTCAGTCAAGAAGGAGGTGTTGGAGGAAGAGGGTCACCATCTTCCTCCTTGCCTTCCTGACAAAGGTCAGCAAAATGCTTTTGCAAAAGCTCCGACAAGGATGACTGATGGAGGCAATGGCCCGATTCACAAATGACACGAATGGCATCCTGGTTGACAGCATTCTGTGCCCACTGGCTATGCTCCGGTGACATGGCTACACCCACGTACATTGTGCCAGTTTTGAGGCAAGCGCGTGCAAGGGCAAGTGAGCAACTGAGATCTACCACCTGAGCTGCAAGGTAGTTCTCAATCAGGCCCTGCCACAAAGTGACCGGCTTGGTCTCACTCCAAAAGAGGGGGACATTGTTGCCATGGGACCAGTCACGTGGCTTCCTGCGCAAAACAAACAGGGTGAAGATGTGTGATGATTGCATATGCAAAGCAATCAAACCCTAATGGACTGCGTTGAGTGGCTTGACCTCATCAGCCGGTGTCTTCTCCAATCCAAGCATTTTGGCCTTGATGTCGTAGTCGATGTGTGGCAAATTTTGAGGATAGGGTATGTTGCTATATGTCACAAATGCAGTGGTCGTCTCCTCCTCAGTGGCAAATTCGTCCTGGAGGCAAAGGGCACAAACTTCATCTACAACACTGAAGTGTGAAACACATGTCAGCTTGGAAACCACAACACTCAACCTCAACAATCAGGTAGACTGAAATTGAAAAAGCTGTGACACCTCCCTCGTCTCGTGGTTCAGGCGGTACTTCCACTGAGGTCCTTCCGATCGACTGTGCTCAGGCGGACACGTGGTACCGAGAGGGCAACGAAGCAGCTCTCACAATTCATCTGGCTACCAACGACCTTCCTTGTCATGGTTTTATTGATTTTCCCACGGTATGTCAGATAGAGCTGGCACGTGTCAATCTTCGTTGCTTGCTCTCATCGATCCTGGATAGGCAAATGGCAAATCGCACACGACATGAAAAACATTGAAAAACCAAGTAGTTTGACAATTGAGGCTCTGGCGTGCGATGCGCATCACGTGAGCGTCCGTCGAAAAGGAACGCAAGTGTCGATTGACTGTGGGATGCCAGTTGCAGGGCATACCTGCACCTCTCCCTGAATCCTTCCGCTTGTCCAGACAGTTTGCCAGTTGGAGGGGCCAACCAACCAGATTTCTCTTCCAAGCACAGGTCAGCGGAAACTACCACCATCATGTGTTTCTCATTCAAGGTTCCACTGAAGCTCTTGGCAGGTGACGCGTCAAAGCACAGCTTCAATGTATCTCTGGTGACCTTCTTGACATGATCGATGTGAATGAGGCCTTTTCGTACAGCCACCGCTTTCGCCCACACTTCCTGCAATCAAGCAAAACTTAAAACTGAAATGAAACGAGCTCAAGGCACATGACAAATGTGGCTGTAATTTGGGAAAACTGAACGAATGACTCCACATGGCATCAATTTTACTATTACATTAACCCGTGAACCTGTGCCTCGCGTTCTTGTGTCAGGGCGGATTTGGCAAGGTCGGCATTCTCACATATGGAATCACTATTGACGCGTCAAGTCTGCCAAATGACAAATGACATCAATTGTGTTTGACAAATGACAAATGCTTCCTTCTCACTCATCTCACTCAAGCCAACAAACAACCGTGGGTTTGGGGCGCAAACCAGTCAAGATGTGGTCGTCAATGATCGAAGTTCAAGCCTCGTGCCCAATTTGACTGACTCAAACTCATCTGGACATTGAACATCGATGCAAAGAAACGCAAAGAAACACCAAAGACTTGTCATTGTGATAAAACAAAAAACATTCACTGATTGCACGTCAGCCCCCTTGCTACCCTGAGTTCCCTGCTTTGCATCTGACTGCCACCAGGCCTCTCCGTTTGGTTCAATGGAAGTCACAGCTTAAATTGTCATGCAATCAATTGTCCATGATGTCACACAAACATCTGACTCAGTCAGTCCGCCACTCCACTCAGACTCTTTTTGAGGCAATCAGCGGCAATGAACGGGCTTTGGGCTGCAAGATGCAAACACATGACACTGACTGTACACAATTTCACTGAAACATGTTGAACATGTGAAATTTGAATCTCAAGTGAATGCATGCCTCGCAATCCCATTTGCCAAAACGTGCGCTGATTCGATTTCACAGCCGCATGTACCAAAAAGACAATCTTTTAAAAATTAGTTTTAGACACTGGTTCTCACTCAAGTGCGGCTGCTGGTGGTGGCACGTGGCAAGTTGACACTTGGCAAATGGCCACTGCCACCACAGCTCTAATTGGCTCCGTCTGCTGCAACTTTGGCTATCATCGCCTTATGCCCTGGTCCCAAAGCCATGCTTTCTCGTTGCCTCCATCAAAGAAAACCTGTCTCTCGACTGTCACTTGGTTTGATTGTTTGTCTGTCTGTCTGTCTGTTTAAAACATCAGCCCCATTGATAGCCGAGTTGCTGATAGCGTTCATCATCCAAGCGTCAAATGAGTCGGACTCGTCTTTGGGAATCTTATACAGCAGCCGACTCCTGCCGATCAGCAAAGGCAATGCGTCACTTGTCACTTGTCAAATGTCACGCGTCACTTGTCAAATGTCACGCGTCACTTGTGGAGCCAAGTAGCAATATTTTGAGCTTGGTGACAAATGGCAATGGTGTCAAGTTGGCAGCGACGGATGGTGACACATTGTAGTAGGCGTAGATCTCTTCCCTAAGTTAAAAATGCATGCCACTGACAAATCACAAATGACAAATGACTGACTGACATAATCTAACTTGCCATCGAGATGCAACACCTCATCATCCTGGCACCATTCCATCGGGCCACGTGGCGAAGGTGGCTCTTTTTTTTGGTGACTCTGGCGCACCTGGCTCGTCACCATCATCATGTGTCACATCGGCAGGATTGTCAGGTGTCACCTGGTCCTGGTTCTGGTCCTACTGCTCCACAGTGACACTCTCCTCCTGCCGTGTGTCATCATGCCAAGTGGCATGTGACACATGTGACGACCAGCCACTTGACCAGTCGCCAGACCACGACCAGCCGGACCAGCTGTGCCACCAATCATCAAAGCATCACCATGCCAAGGCCACGCATGTGGCATGTTCTCAGGAGGAGGTGGTCCTGGTGGTGGCCCTGGAACCCTCACAAGGGGCATTGGCAATGTCAGCCTGGTCACCTGGCACGTGGTCACCTGGCACGTGACTGGATGCCTGCTGGCTGGATGCCGGCTGGTCACCTGGCACGTGGTGACTGGATGCCTGCTGGCTGGATGCCTGCTGGCCTGCCCCGTGGTGACTGGATGCCTGCTGGCTGGATGCCTGGCCCACTGGGCTGGGTTGGCCACTTGTCACCTGGCTGGATGGCGCCGATGGTGCCATCGCTGGAGCTGCCTGTGCTGGAGCTGCCTGCGTCGGAGGTGGAACAGTTTCCTTGCGCAGCACGCATTTAGTCATCAATGGTGACATGTGACATGTGACACTATTGAACCAACCGGACCGTGTAATCGGTTGAGACAAGATGCCATTTGCGCAGGTGGCATAGGATCCTGGATCTCGATCAGCGGAATCACATGCTGGTAAGTCCTTGGAAGATGGGAAATCAACAGCGATGAACAACAATGGCAGCAATGCGTGCGATGCGTCACATCATAGCTGGCGAGGCACCGGTGCAGGTTCCAACTGTCTACAAAGATTTCCAACGCCCTGATGCTGACATTCTCCAAACTTCCAGCGGCATTGGCCCACATGGCAGTTGGCAAACACCACAGCTGAGCCTTCTCCCTTAGCCGAAGGACAAATCGAAATCGAGTCACAAATTACCCAAGGAATCCTCACGCAACAGGACCAAAGCAGAATCAATTTAATTGAGCTATGCTTCAGTGTCTCCTGTTCATTGTAGAAAGCGTGCATGCCAACGCACATCTGTGGAAATTGACGCTCGGAAACCAACTGCTGGTACCCAATGATAACATGGCAGCCAAAAGCCTTAGTTGAAGCACATTGGTTGACTCGTTGACACCACTGTCACGTGAGAAAAAATCATGTGACCTCAGTCAATGCAAATGGCATGTGACATAAAACATTGAAATTTGAAATATGTGACATCTTACGTGCGCAAACTCAAATGCAAGCGGGTGGCATTCTGGACGTGTGCAACAAGTGCGCAAGGCGGTGTTCCCAACGGTCGCACTCCCTGAAGCCGAGGGCCAAATCCAGATCAGCCACCGTGTGGATATGGGAAGAGTTGATCGTGCAGCCAATCTGGCACATGGCAAAATGGTCTAAGAGTTCTGTATATGAAAACGCACATTCAAAGACTCAAAGATGAAACACTCAGACTTAGCAACATCCCCAGCATGAGCCTGGTTCAGGCACTTGTCACTTGTGCCATATGCCACAACCAGGATGGGTTGCGAGGACCAGGCCACTGAGGTGCCTTTTGGCGTGACGACGGTTTTGGTCTCCCACGCCTTGCCCCAGTCCACCTCAGCAGCAAAGTATGACAATGGTGTGACAAATGACACATGACAAATCAGTTGACGCGCAAGCCAAAAATTGAAACATCAGTCGAGACGCAGTGCTGGGATCTGGCCATGGGCTCTTTGGCACTGGCACATGGCGATTGGCAAATGCAGCAGGAATGTGACTATCGTCAACCTGAGGTGGTACATCATTCCAATAGTCCTCATCCCATATGCTACTTGGATGGGCCGGCTTGTCGGAGGGTGGCTGCGGCTGTGTCACACCTCAGCTGCTAAAAAGACACGACAAGCAAGGAGCCACATGTCATTTTACAATAATAAGTAATAGGTGACACAGCGACACACACACACAGCACATGATTTATTCCAGGAGTCTGTCTGAGTGCATTCTCAACACCCTTCAAAATGTAGCCAGACTTGTCAGTTGGATCAGCTCTCTTGAAGGCAGCCCTTGGCAAGGCGAAAATTCAAACAATTAATGAATTGTGAGCATGAGCCGGTTCAGATGTCCACAGCGCTGCCAAGACACACCAAATTCACAGCAGCCTTTTTATCTGCCAAATGAAGCAAAAAAAGTGCCTGAGATCAAGAGGGTTGAGCAAGTGACACATGACACATGACTCAAACATGACACATGACAAATGATCAAGGGGGTTAAACTTCGGCAAAGGCACCCACACGCACTTCCTGAATTCAATCAAGTTCATGCTCGCAAGCGCAACCCGAACACAGTCACAAAAGCACCCAGTGCAATCGAGCATCTTCTCCGTGCACACGGAGGTGTCAATCCCCTCGTCCTCCAGGATCTCTTCAGCACGCGATGGCTGATCGTACCCGTCCATTCACGATGGCAATTGTAATATGAAATATGTGACATGTGACTCGGCATGTGACATGTGTTGGAGTCTGTGATGATTTCTGTGACTGTGACGCCTCATGTGTCAACTTGATCCAAGAATATCATTGAAAGGCAGCTCAACTGTCAACTGTCACCATGACACATGTTTCTCACTTGTCACATGCTTGCAAGTTTAAAATGCTTGACAAGTGATTGCACAAAATGACTCGATATCAATCTCGCCTTCTCTGACATAGTCCTTGAAGAAAGCACCCAAATGTCGGACCTCAACAGTGTGACATGTGGCATGTGACAATGTCAATTGAATGAAGCACTCCCGAATCTACCACTAATGCAATCTTCTGACTGACTCTTTCATTGTCAAGTGACAAGTGGCTCTAAAATAATAAGACTCGAATCAGAATGCGTGCAACTGAGGCATATGGCATATGGCATGTGATCCTGGGCAGCTGACCAAGCCATGAAGATAGCCTCAAGTCAAACGGAGCCGACGATTTCAACAGGAAACATGACTTCACATGACACATGACACTGACAATTCATGCAATGGCTAGAAAGATTGCAGAAATACCAAAAAAAATCCCTCAAACGTCCACCCAGCCACTCATTGATCCCGACACGTTGGTGAGCTTCTCATCAAACTCCGATCTCTTCCCCGGAAAGTTCACCATGGACACAGAGTCGCGAGGCTGGTTCACTGGGGGTGTTTGTGGCCCATAGGAATGAGGTTCTGTGATTGGAGTCTGCCACGCACCTGGCTGTGCGCCTGGCTGTGCTGACGACTGCCCCTGTTGTGGCTGCGAATGGCCTTGTGGGTTCCAACCGGCCCATGAATTGGCGCTCTGTGGCTGTGGCTGTACAGATTGAATCACAGGCTCCGGCACAGGTGGTGGAGGACCGACCATGGTCCAGCCAGGCTCTGGATTTGCAAATGTCTGCGTCCCTGTATAATTTGCCCACCCGTTGTTTGGTGGAGGGGCTGCGGAAGGTGGTTGCATGGGGGTAGCTTGCATTGGCGGAGTCATCTGTGGCATCTGTGGAGCACCTGAAGCTAAAGCCCAAAGGTTATTGGCATTTGCAACTATCACTGCGCCTAGTCTTCACAGGATGATACAATTTGAGAAGAAACATATTCAACTTCCACGCTCGAATGTGTTCAAGTGCTTTTATGAATTCATGATTGCTTGCCAGTCAGGTCTGGCAAATCACAATGTTCATAACCCTGTGTTGCTCATAATATCTCAAAATGGTGTTTATTGCAAAGCTGAGACGCTTTACACTGTACACAGTACCAGAGTTGAGCAAGAATGTGGTTGGCCACTGGCTGGTGGATTTGCGAGTTGGATTTTGATTAGACCTTTGACAAACGTTCGATGAGATCGATCGAAGATTAAATAGCACATGTTCTCCCCTGGGTTCTCCATATACTCAGCTCCGATCAGCCAAAGGCCCAAGGCGTTCAAAACGACTGCAACACCACTGACCTGCTGCTGAGCAACCAGCAAAGGCTGGTGGTGCCTGCTGCTGAGCTGCCGGCATCGCCTGTGGTTCTGCAGTGCCTTTGGCCATCTCGATGGCTCCATCCAGCTCATTGATTCTAACCTAGGAACAAGAAGGCTATACTAGGAGCAAAGGGCATCGCGACGAACGGAGCAAGGACGCTACGAACGGGGCTCCTGGCCTTACTACTAGGAGCAAGGACGCTACGAGGGACTTGGGGAGCCATCCGATTCTAACCTGGGTTCCAAGAACTTGTTCAACATGTTGGCAACGCCGAAGGACCTAGTTTCTTCATGGACAAATCGCACACCTTTCAACAGAGTCAAGCAACCCACCCTCCGGCAATCCTCACTTTGTTCCACACCCGGTCTCGAACTTGTGAAATGACCACACCGTCACCAGTGTAGGTGGGATAAAGAGCCTTCCAGTGCTTCTCAGCGCCAAGGTGTTCGTTGTAACCACGATGGCGCTCACATAAAGTGCACTGCGGATCAAGGGGGATGGGCTGAGAGGCCAGGATTCTGACCATGATATCCTCAGCCGGAGCCCATGCAGGTGAACCATGCGCTTTTATGAGTCCGTCAACACCGTAATTGTTGATGGAAACAACAGATTCGGCAGGCCTGAATTCACCAAACCCTATCTCATAACATTTTGTCTCGATTGAGTATACTCTGGTGCAGGAAGTTGTTCAGCAAGAAAGGAGGGTGCAGCGAGCACCAAACATTGATCCTCCAAGCAACTGCTCGAGGAGTCATGCTTGCCTTAAATTGTGATTTGCCAGCCAGGTGCGGGTAGGCACGATAATCTCCATTCGCATTCGTAGCTTGGCTGACTGGTGGGTACGTTTCAAACCACTTTCCTGTCAGGTGCCGAAAGAAGTTCAGGTTTGATGATTCATGCTCCGGTCTTGCGTAATGGCTTCAAATGGTGTGCACAAACAGATTTGACACATGATTCTAGATGATTGTAGTATGTCTTGTTCCTTATTTCATTTGTCCAGGGACAAAAAAAACAAAGCTGTTGGAATTCGCCAAGAGATGCTAAGAGTTTGGGTCCGGGTCTGCACTTTGATTGCCCCCGCCTTCTTCAGGAAGTTGTTGTGGCGTTTCGATGCCCCGCATGACTGCGGCTGGTACAACGGGCAGCGGTGCCGGCTGCGCCGGTATGGTCGGTGACACTTCGAAGGCCGACGAGCAAACTGTCGATGGGGGCCGACTCACCTTGGAGGTGTCGAAGTTGGCAAGAAAGGGCTCCTAGTAGCGTCCTCTTGTTAGTAGTAGTAAGGCCAGGAGACCCTAGTAGCGTCCGTGCTCCTAGGAGTAAGGCCAGGAGCACCTAGTAGCGTCCTTGCTCCTCGTAGTAAGGCCAGGAGCACCTAGTAGCGTCTTTGCTCCTAGTAGCAAGGCCAGGCGCCCCTAGTAGCGTCCTTGCTCCTAGGAGTAAGGCCAGGAGCACCTAGTAGCGCTAGTAGTAGGGCCAGGAGCACCTAGTAGCGTCCTTGCTCCTAGTAGTAAGGCCAGGAGCCCCTAGTATAGTAAGGCCAGGAGCCCCTAGTAGCGTCTTTGCTCCTAGTAGTAAGGCCAGAGGCATTGGGCTCGAGCCTGCACGGGGCGTGCCTGCAACCTTGTCGTAAGACAGGGTTCGGATCGAGCCATGGCATCCATGCATGTGGAGTTTCTCCGATATACCTTTCGAAGTTCATCCAGCTGGAAGGCCGCATTTTGCTGTCAGATCACTGCTTCACAGACGCTTTTGAGAACTCGCGACTATGCCCTTGTTGAGGTCCTCACCACACAGGGTGCAAAGCGTATTTTGAAGGTGAGTCTGGAAGTGCTGCCACACCTATCTACAAGTCGGCCATGTGTTATGTACATTTGGCACAAGTATGGGAGTTGGCATGCAGGTGTGAAGATGCCACCAGCTGACGAAACAAGTGCAGATGAGTTCATCATGCAGGACCTCCCAGATGTTCCACCGGGAGTCTCCGACCCTGGTTACAAGCCCCAAATTGATGATTTTGAACCATGGGCTATGGAATATGAAAAGTTCGATAGGATGTCCGGCTATGGCCTGACCCAGTCAGATCCTTTCGATACAGAACCATGGGTAATGTTGGTCTCCTCCAAGTTTGACACCAACAGCAAGACGATTCATCAAGAGTCTTCAAGCAAAGTGGTTCATCACACAGTGTGCCATCATGACACGGACAATATGTACACAGGAGATCAGGAGGATTTTGAACCATGGGCGCAGGGATATACCTACAGCACCAAGGCTGTTCGGTCCGTGCCGGTATGTGTACACCCATATGATGACCCGCTTGAACCATGGGCGATGTATTACAACCAGGCTGATCGAACCTCTGGAGAACGACTTTCTCGCCATGCCAAGAGTTCATTCTGGAGTAGTGCGACGCCGTTTGCTGAATTTGCTCAACCGGAAGGTTTCGAGAAGACAGTCAGCTTCGCACGAGATGATTCAATACCTCCTTCAGAATGCTTTGCTTGGTTCAAGGTACCGAGTTTTCAACGATGGTGGAACAGACCTGAGTCATCGGACACATGTACATCCTACACGACAAATTCTGCTTGCAGGCTACAGAGCATTTCGCCTTCTCAAGTGTCGCTATCTTCATCGATCCGGACTTTGAGGAAGCCAGTGGTGACATGGTACACAGGTGCTTGTTACCGCGACATGACGTGTCCTACAGTGGATGACCTATTACATCCGACTTCTCCCTCTACAGGCATGCAGATATCATCCAGCACAAGGAAAAAGTCTATGAGTTGCTCATGCCGACCGATGCTGACATCTTTGTCACAACTTATCCGAAATTTTACCCAAGTTTCTTTCAGTTGGCTACAGTCAGTGCAATCGAACACAGTATTGTCGAGTTCCTCTGGAATTCGGGACGCTTTGTGTCCTTTTGTTGCAACCAGCACTGACATTGACCGATGCAGAGATCCCAATTGCTCCCGGACTTCTTCAGGGCTTTTGTCACATATTCCAACAGGTATTGGTCAGTCCGCCAAACATGATGTTTTTACAGATGTTGTTTCGACACACCGCCTCATACCTCATTTCTCGTGCCAGACAGAAGCAGGTGATCGTCCAGGAGATTACGTTGAAAATTTTGGTGGACACAATACTCAACGGCTACAGCAAACCACTATATCCACAGGGGCTGTACCCGATCCAACCGCTTCGATCCCAACACTAACGCATTTGACAATATCTCGCGGGGCTGTACCCGGCTACAACCTCAGCTCTATGGACAAGGGGGTTTCACCGATGCCAATCTTTAAGCAGTTCTTTTACAGTCAGGACGACAAAAGACGTTTATGCATCACTCAGTCTGATCATGGAGAGTTATGTGTGTTAACCCCAGACATGTCCAGCAGAGATGAACAGCTGTCAGATGATACAGACTTTGATCAAGTGGCGATGCAATGCTTCACAGATGATTTCCGCTTCTACCTCAACGTTTTGAGTTCCATTGGACCTCACGATGGTTATGCTAGTGCAGAGCTCACTAGCTTGCAATCTGAAGCATCATCTTCGTCTCCAGACACTCAACACGACTGGATAGACAACGTGTCAGACACATATCCTACGTCTTTACTGACAGTTGATAACAGTGACGCCTGTGATCCACCTTTGGTCACAACTCAAAGGTCAATGTCCTCAGCAGATGGACTGGACTCAAACGTGCCGGATCTACGTCAACTACAATGTACCATATTCCGTGGGGCTGTACCCGTTTCCAACATCAATCTTTTCCGACTGCTCAGATTGGTCCAGATCACAGGAGACCGAGTACTTGAGTCTGCTCGACGAAATGATGATGAAGTTTTATGGAAGGTACATTCACAGAGCAATTTAGAAGACCTTGACAATTTATTCGGGTTTGATTCCAGAACAATGGGAAGCGCATCAACAACTCTGCTGTATCAGAACAGTGATATTCCCACAAAAGTGGAACAGAGTGTTGATGGTCCTCTACCATTTCTTCGCCCGTTGACGGTGTCAATTTACCGTTGCGACTTCTCAGCATGCTCAGGCAATCTGGCTCACACCATTTTGGCGCCTGTTAATATCCTGCAAGACACCGCCGCTCGCTCTGACAAGGATCAACTTCAGTTGCATCAAGAGATTTTACGATACACTACCTTTAGAGGGGCTGTACCCGATAACAACCGCCTACAGCTTATTTTTGATCTAAGTCTACAGCGATCCTTCTATAGCTGCCCACCACAGGTTGCTGTCGTAGACTCTTCCACTGCATTGATGGACCTCGCTGTCACAGAAGAGCTGTTCTACTGCCACGGAGACCGCACCGCCAGTCGGTGGACCGGTGATGTATACCATGCACAACCGTCGCAGGAGTCCCTATGGCCCCTGACAGTTCTATCACATGTTACCTATCCTATCTGGACGCAGCAGATCCTTCAACAGCCATCCGTCCTTGACGGGGTCATCCGTGCCACTAACCATGCACTCCGTATGCCTTCTCAAATTTCGCTTCAGCTTGATGTCACTAGCGGACCAGACGGACAACTTCAACGACATATGACCATCTCTAGTGGGACTGTACCCAGTTACATCCTTGGTTCACATTGTTGTTCTTCCGCTGGTTCCGTGGAGATCTATGGTCAAGAACACCTTTCAGTTGACATCGACAAAATCCTTTTTCCGACTTCACTATGTGATTGTGGCAATTTCCACTTGCTCAGAAACCCCCAAAGGGGTGGCTCTGATCGACTGGGTGTACCAAGACATCAGAACAATGATGTTGTCCACAATATGCCACAGCAAACAGCCTTATCAGACGCATTTCGACCGATTGCCTCTGCCTGCAACAACCTGCGATCTTCATCCTTTCGAGGTTGGGGCGGAGCGATATATCGTGGAGGACATCCAGCATGGGGTAGATGTGAGATCATTCACATGGAGCCTAATCCGCCATTTGCCGAACGATGTGCAGCAGCCACACAAGACAACGGCTGGCTAGCCTCCGATGAGGCATTATGGTTTCTTCGTTTACTCCGTGACTGGAGATCTGATATTGCCATCGGACCAATCATTCAATGGAGCCCAAGCAGAGATCTCCAACATTTGATGGCAGCAGAAGACCAATTGCAATGCCATAATGGCCAGTTAAACATCCTTCTATTCTTGGTTGAAGCACACTGGTGTGCCATTGAAATTGATCGTAGAACTGAACCAGTTCACGTAGTCCTCATTCAATGGCCGACAGAGCACCATACCATGGTCCTTCTCGAGGTGTCTCGAATCCTGCAGATCCCATCACACCGAATGCTGGTGACGCTGGATGACAGCAATGAAGTGGTCACAATGTGCGGCTGGACAATCCTGTTCCGATGGTACACCAATTTTGCCATGCAGACTTGTCTTCAGCCATTAATTCACGCCAATGAACAGAACCAGATTCGTATCGATACTGTCATCCATCGGGCACAACGACAATGGGACCCCACAAATGCATCCACTCGTCTTCGACGTTTTGCTGTTGAGTGCCGAAGAGCATTTATGTCGGCTTATGCTCGAGATCAACCGGACACCCGACTGCCGAACTCGGTTTCGACCGTCATGTTTGTAGGTCCTCAGGAGGATTATGTCCAAGAGGTGAGTCAGGTACCACGGCCGCCCACCCACCGAGAAAGAGAGATCAACTGGTTACGTAATATGCTCATCCAGCCAGCTTGGCTGACTAATTTCGAGGTAGAATTGGTGTTGCAAACAACAAGAATGCAAATCCTTGACCGTTTCCTGCCAGGTCCACTTCACTTTGATCCGGTTACTGGTCAGCTTGAATCGTTTGTCAATGATCTTCCAAGTGTAGCAGGCTATACAAAAGTGCTGTTCTTCGTTACGCTTAACTACCATTGGATTTCTATCTCTGGTATGCAGCACCAAAACCGATGGATGTTAACAGCTGTTGTACCTGACCCTAAAAGCCGTGACCTGTCGTCTTTGTTCGCTGCAATTGCCACTCTTTTAGAGACATCCCCAGACCGAGTCCATATACAGGCACTCCAAATGCATACGCCGCCTCACCTGTGCGGATGGATCCTGCTTCAGTCATTGCAAGAGCAAAGTCAGATCTCATTTATCCATGATGCAACAGTACTCCTACAACGCATTGCAGTTATGCCGAACTCGCGAATCAAGACTCTTATCTTCGAGGAGGCACTAGGGACCTGGACACGACATGCCACCCATCAAAGCCTGGTAACTTTTGCCACGCAAGTCCGGACCTATTTCTTAGCACACATAGACACATGGAGTTCTCATCATATACTTCGATTCGGAGGTATGTTCCCAACACCTGTGTCACAACCAGTCCAAGCATCGTGGAATGTCATTTCTCGTGAAACAAAGTCTAAGATTCTTCACAAGATCAAAAATCATGTCCCACGACCCTCTGTGTGTTCATGTGTCCAACGACTAACAGCCTATATCGAGATTGACAGATTGGTGACTACTGACAATCACACAGCGACATTTGCAGCCTGTATCAAACCTTCACCGCTCCAGTGGGCATCACACTTTTGTCAAGAAAAGGTGACGCACACCCAATGCTCACATCAGCAGATTACAGAGATCCTCTTGCGAGTGCCAAAGCTTTCCGCATCATTGATTCCGAGCCGAGTTGAGGCAATTGTCTATCAGGGTCGGGTCGAGATGACAGGCTCCCAAACCCTGATCAATGTCCTCGACCTGGAATCTGGCATAAGAGTCTTTCGACATGGCCGGAATCATGCCACACTCAATTTGGACATTGGTGAGTTTTGTTCAGGAGCCTTCAGTGGATGGACTCAGGCTGGTAAGGTCCTCGAACAGATGGGATACCCTATCACAACCAAATTTGCCATTGACAACGATCACTGTGTCGCTACTTGGTATGCCCGTAATTACACTGAAGGAGCTATGGCCGCCAGCCCAGAAGACGTGTTCCGTCTGCGTGATGAAGCCTTCTACTACCGCGAAGCTCCCATCACATTTCAGACAGATGTCCAACTAGGGTGGTACCTTTTGTTTTGCGAACCAGTCGAAATTGTAACTGCATCACCACCTTGTCCTGCTTTTTCATCCGCCAGTACATCCGCAGGATTGGAAAAGACAGAGGGGCAGGTCATTGTTGACACCATCCTCAAAATCCTTCTCCTGCAGCCCAAGATTATGGTTCTTGAGGAGGTGGCTAGTTTGCGCACTCACGCCCATTTTCCTTTGATCTTGGAGCTGTTGAACTGGGGCAACTTTCAGGTGGCCTGGCAGGAAGTATTGAATCTCGACGACTTGCTACCACAGTCCCGTCCAAGGCTAATATTGATAGCATTCCGTCGCTGCTCCTATGGCCTTAAGCATTTTGCTTGTCAGCCTTGGAAGTCCGGTCCATCAAAGTCTCTGTCTCTTCGAGAGAGTCACTGCTTATTGACGGATGAGGCACTCATTGAAGTCACATCAGCTCCTTTAGATCTGGAGACAGCCAAACTCTATTTCGACCCCAATAAAATTCCAGGAGCCACACCACGGTCCTTTAAAGACACAGTTCGTTGTCGTCTCCGCACACCAGACGAGCGCATTCAATGCATTATGGCCAGCTACGCATATGGACATGAAATTGACGCTACGTCTCACTCACCCAAAGGCATCTTTGGTTCTCTCCTACGCCACCAAGGCCGAGTACGATTCCTGGCAGGACCCGAGCTACTGTGGCTGCAAGGCCTCTCGACCCTCTGGCAAGGACCGTTGAATTCCCGACTCTTGAATCACATCATTGGGAATGCCATTAGTGTCCCGCATGCATTGATCGGTCTCTTTAATGCACTAGGACACTTTACGCATCTTGACTTCGATACATTCCCACACGAGCTTTTCGCCATCGCAATGCAGTCCCGACTCCATGCTCAGAATTCAGAAATACATATTGATATCAATACCGGCACTTTCACCGTGAGTCCTCGGCAAGTCCCTGCCACTGAACCATGGGATTCGGATACATCGTCCACATTACCGTTCACACAAGTGGTGTTTCTGCAAGGCAACAAGAGACGTTTCATTTATGTTCACTCGGGTCTGGCCATCTTGCCGATATTCGCTTCTTTGTTCCAGTCCTTTAATATTGACCATATTTCTTGGCTGCCTTTCGACGCACCAGACTTATCCCTCCCGGTCATATCTACTGATGTCTTTTGGGGTCCAAGAATGACATTCCTGTTGCCAGAATCGTATCGACTATGCCTAGTAGAACAATCTTTCCAAACGCCAGCCGATCAGTGGACGACGATTCTTCTGCCAGATCGCTGTGAGATCCACCGAGTCAGCCCATCAGTCAATGTTGCAACCTTGACCGCAGCTGTTTCAGTTGACAGGCCCTATCCATACCACTTATGCAATCATATGTTGGTCAAATGGCCATCTCATGCCCATCCAAGCCAGGTGATTATCGCCAGATCCGTGGAGCCGCCACAGATTCATATCGATGAACCTTTTGACAGCACCTTTTTGGACATGGGCGACTGGCTTCAAGCCAGACTTGACGTATCCGAGACGGCATTGTTTTTGCAAACATGTCATGCCAGTGGGGTCTCAGACCTCCTGTGGTCCTTAGGTTGGCAATTGTTTCAGTTGCTCGAGCCACATCCCTCGCGATCCTATGAACACATTATGATCCTACCGTCAGGCACCCAACTTCATGTTGATGCAGTGGCTGTTCGCAACATCCTTGCCGCTCATGTAACCACGTGGTACATACCTACCACGGTCGAACCCTCCATGAACACGGTCAGGTTATCCTTGAAGCTTTGGGCAACGGTCATTTGGGACGGCTACCTTCCTATCCATACAAAGACAGACATTTTCGCTGAGGCCTGGCACGCTGCCAGTCGACTTTTTGGGCCCTTGGTTCCAGTTCGTTCGATTTTGCGAGGCAAGAGGATGTCACCTGAAGAACCTTTTTCTGGATACATCAGCCAAGAAGATATTCATTCGCATCTCAACAGAGTTCATTTGGTGGGAGCGTTACATGGAGGAGGGAACAAAACCGATTTGGCCATTCGTACCAACCAGGCCCTTATGGACTTCCTTCTCCAACATGGAGCTTCTAGTATCACTACGTCACAGTTCGTCAAGGATTTGCTGACCTGCGCAGGAACAACACGGCTTCAACAAATCCTCTCGGTCCGTGATCCTGATGCTAAGCTTGAACAACTCAAAAGCACGGCCCTCCACTTTCAGATCGCCTTACCTGAGTTCGCAGACTTCGACCTGGATACGACGAAACGACTTCGTCGGAATGCCACAAAGCGACTTGGGGACATGCCTGCTCATAAAGCCAGTGAGTTTGTTCTTTCCCCGAACTTGTTCCATGACGCCAAAGGTGAAGCCATTTGCAATGTTTTCGATCAGTCCCAAGCAGACGGAGTTTTCCTTCTCGATGCTGCAGATGCGGAATCATTTCAGACAACCCATCATCAAGCCGTCAAGCCATGCGTCATGATTGTGCTTGGACCTGTATGTCCCATCTCGTCAAAGCAATGCCATTCTTGCAATTTACCAGCGACTGATAGTCAAGGCTCCAAAGTCGTGATTGCAACATGCGTGCACATTCTAGGGGAGGCAAAAGCTTTTATGTTTGGAGCCGACCAAGATGATATCTCTGTTGAGGCGACCTCCATCTTGGCATTCACCGCATGGCGCACAGAGATGACAGAACACTTATGGGCTCAGTTGTGCGAAGGACCCTTGAAAACGATTTGGAAGACCTTCGCCATTGACCCGGCGAAAAATGTGGTCGACAGACCCTGGGGCCGAAGTTGGCGTAACGAGACCGCTAGTGTTGATCCTTCCGATGCACACAGTTTCCAAGTACACGTCCGAGTTTACACTTCTGTGACATCAACAATCCTGGCCCAATCAGGAGTTAAGGGCATATTCGTCAATCCCAAATCCACCGATGGGAACACTGTCGATACTTCCTTCGCTGTCATCTGACTCCGTGATAAAGACAGATCACAAGCACTTGAAGAGACCAAGAAGGTTCCTGAACACGCAGGTCTTGTCTTGTCTCACAAGGGCAAACGTGGGTACGGCATAAGGGTCCCTAGTACGGTCTACGAGGAGGCACAAGGTATCCTCTTACCTACAAATCCGAAGCATGCCCATATCCCAGCCAACTGTTATATGAAGCTCTCGCCGCTACCGCACGGTGTTACACATGATGACATCCGTACATGGCTACAGAAACAAGCTTTAGTTATGAGACCAATTCGTAGCTTGGGAGCGAACACATGGCTTTTAGCAGCATCCACAAAGATGGACGCATGCCATTATTTATGGGGGAAATCCACCGTCCTGTTAGCCCCACTGGCTACTCCCCCACCGATTAAGCCTGTCATTGTCGCTGGAGGCACTCGCCCCACATTGTCTCAAGCCCCAGTATCAAGTACCAGTGCCTCTTCCAGCACAGGAGTTGATGATTCGTGGGATCCATGGGCGCTTTGGCATCAGTCCAAAGAAACCAATCGTGCTGGTTTTGCACCTGCTGACCAGTCAGACTCTCATCGTACTTGGTCATCCAAGACTAGCCAATATTCGAAATCCTCTACCACTACCTCCGTTGTCCCGCAGACAGATCTTACCGTCATTCAAAATCAGATTCGTGATTTGACACAGGCCAACAAGGCAACTCTCGATCGGGAATCCAAGTTGCGCCAAGATATGAATACAGAGTTCTCCAAGGTTCGTAATGAAATGAAGACGCAGATCGAGGCATCCGAACAGTCCCTTCGCACCACCCTCGACCAGAGGATTCATTGTATGGAACGCAGCCTACAGGATACTAACGCTGGAATGAAAGAAGGCTTTAATGCCATCCTCGCTAAGCTGGGGCACACCAGCAGTGGGGAGCCGACAAAACGATCCAAGCCGGAGGGAGAGATGCAGGTTGATGAAACTCTGTGATTGTTCGAGCCATCTGAATTAGGTGCGATAATTATGTTGTATTTTCTCTATGCTGATCGTCCGATTGTGTCTCCTACATCGGTATTGAATTGGATAAGTGTTGTTTGCAGCATGAATGATGATTCATATAGATGGAGTCACAATACTGTCGTGCATTTTTGTGGCCTTCAGGACGTTCAGCTTTGCATGCTCACTGCGCTGTGGTTTTTGCCACAGGTTTTCACTTTCTACTCCTTTTGCTGTTCCCGGATCCTTAGTCAGTATCCTCGGAATTCTTTTCAGGAAGTCCTCCCTTCCACCGATATTTGTCATTCAACAGCTTTCTACCACCTATGTCAATCCAACAATCACCAACATTCTGTTAAGGATGCCGATGATGCTCTAGTTTCATGGTGTACCTCACAAGCCAGCTACACCCTTGGCCAGGGACTGTATTCAACAACTCCCATGGTGTCTCATAGTCACCTCGCCGAATCTGAGCCTTTTTACTCACCGTCCCTGGCCTATTCCTTTGTTACGCAGTCATCCGTTGTGCATGAAAACGGAGCCAGGCAGCGGGGGTGGTTGTTCCCTCAATCTCGTTTTGTGAATTCCACACACACAGAGTTACTTCTATCCAGACCACAAAGTCACATCTATTCGTTATTGTTGTATGCACAGTCTCATGATTGGAAAAGAGGATCTCGTGTCGGTGAGGCATCTCATCCTGGTCCCATTTCCTCTCCCCCGACCAAGAAGCTGATTACAGTTAGTCTGGTCAACCCGACGACAATCTATCAAAAAGAAGATGACCTCTTGTCTCTCAACTCGGATGTGTTATGTTTAGCCGAAACAGCCGCTACTCGTACTGTCCAACTCGCATTCAACCAGGCGGTTCGTACAACCAAATACCGTACTTTCTGGTCAGCTCCAGTGCCTGATAAGATTACCAAAACTGACCCACATTTAGGTACGACACTGCGGGGGGATAATTTGGGTACTGCCATTTTGACCAAGCTACCGTCCAGAGACACACGCCTGGTATTCCCCCCCGGCTGTGTGGGAGACCTGTCGCGTTAATAGTACTACTGTGTCCACGGGTCTTCTCGATATCGTGATTATCTCGACTTACTTCCACACTGGCAAATCCGCAGAAGCCCGAATTGTCAATAACCAACTCATGCATGATCTGTGGTCCTATATTTTGTCCATCGATTTACCATTTGTTATTGCGGGAGACTTCAATACCGATATTCATAAACTGGATGCATACTCAAATTTCCGCAATATGGGCTGTCAGGAAATGTTCCAGTTTCACCGACAAGCATTTGGTTTTGACCTTCCTCCCACATGTAAGGGAGCCACACGGTACGACTCCATGATTTTCCATCCCTCCTTGGTCAAATATATCCACCGAATTGACATTGGACCCGAACATCAGTTTGCAGATCATTGTGCTGTCCATGTTCAGTTCAACGTTCCCACTGATCCAGTAGACGCTCGATCATGGTTCGTGCCAAAGTCCTGGACTTTATTTCCGCTCGATCCGGATACCTTTGCTAGCCAGTACAGACAAGTTCGATGCTCCACGGGTGATCAGTATTTTACTGATCCAGCCGACTGCCTAGCACAATGGTCCCTCCGGGTGGAAAAGGCCGTTCATAAGACTCTGGGTCTCCAGAAAGCAGCCGATCCCTTGCAACACGAGCAAGGTTTCTTGCCACAAACTTTCCGTGGTCGATGTGCACAACCGAAACTTATCCGGCATGGTCATGCACGTGCTCCAAAGAGAGATATTACTGGCCAATACGAGCCACCGGTCGAAGTCACGTCCCTTAAGAGCCGACAGAAAATCCGACAGGTTCGTCGTCTTCGTTCCCTTGAGCGCCTTTTTAAGAAATACGATCTTGTAACACGGCATACTCCGCCGACAGATAACACCTCACCAGTCTCTGAACTGCGACATTTGTGGCAAGTCATTTACTCTGCCAACGGTTACGGCAGATCCTGGGCACATTGGCTCCTCCAATTCGAGTCTGTTACGGTAGTCCCGCAGGACCTCCCAAATTATGATCAGATTTATTGCTTCCGTCAAATCACACAGTATGATGCCGACTTATATTGCCAGCATGAAGCCAAATTGCGGCGACAATCTCGACAGCATGCCTTGAACCTAGACATACAATACAAATCGAGTTCACAGTTTTACAAACGACTTAAGGATCATGAAGCCAAAGTTTTGCCAGGTTTTCCTGTCCGCATTACTGCACAAGCCACACTCTGCCGATCCATCAAGGGACAAGTATCCCTGATAATACATCAGCCAATGACCTTTCGCTTATATGCGGCAGCCACTTTTGGCGACGCCCGGATTCGGATCATGGAACAGCATGATTCTCGTATCATTTGCCATATTCTACATGGACAAATTCCCACACATGGCGATCTCGTCCAAGAGGTCTTCGCTTTCGAGGTTACTCAAATGGCAGCTCCATTCGAACAATACTGGTCCCAATTCTGGAATCGTGATTCACCTCATGAGGAATGCTCTGACCACCCATGGGAACAGACCATTCAATCCCTTTGTAGTCGTATCCCGCCCAGTACACCGTTGCAAGTACTTTGGGATAGCCCCCGGCTTTTGCAACAAACTATCCAACGTCTTAAACCATTTAAAGCCGTTGGTATCGATGGCTGGAGAGCTGAGGAACTGCAATCCCTTCCGTCTGAAGCCGTTGAAGACCTTGCTGACATTCTGGCCATCATTTGGCCACAAGGGCTGCCAGCACACCATCTAATTGCTCGAGTTGTCTTATTGGCCAAACGCCAGCCCCCCACGGCTATTACAGACGGTCGTCCGATTACCATTCTTGGCTATTTAAGTCGGCTCACGTCCAAACTTGTCGCTGATCAGTTGTTAAATCAATGGGCTTCTACCTGGCCGAGTGCCATCTCAGGCGGTCTGCCCTTTAGAGGCGTCCAAGACATAACATTCATGCAGCAGTTTCAAATTGAGGCAGCTAAGACACGTTCACTTCCATGGCGAGGTTTTACTCTCGACTTGATTAAAGCATTCAATTTACTCCCCCGCCGGGTTATCTATCATCTCCTGGTTCAACACGGTGCACCTCCTCAATCAATAAACTTTTGGTTTCAGAACCTTCGTAATATGACCCGGAGACTTCAAGTTCGTCAGGCTATCGGACCGGCAATTCATATGACTACAGGTGTGCCAGAGGGAGATAGTATGTCCGTCTGTGCTATGTTGGTAGTCTCGTCAACGTTCTACTGGACCCTTCAGACACCCACAGTCTTTCCGTATGCTTATGCCGATAACTGGTCCTACCTCACCACCAATCAACGTGACAATATCTTGACATTCCAGAAAATTAAACACCTTGTGGAAGCACTGCGTATGCAGATTGATTTTACTAAATCGTGGGCCTGGGGAGCTACCGCGGATGCACGCCATGACTGGCAGACATTCCTGCTTCATGAATTTCCTGATGACAATCCGGTCAAGATCCTCAATTCTACTAAAGATCTCGGTTGTATGACCCACTATACGCACCACATCACCCTAGGACATCTTAAGACTAAAATGGCAAGTGCCGTCCAACGATGCCGACGCATTCGATGGTTCCAATTGGACATCACTCATAAAGCTCGACTCATCCAGACAGCCATCTGGCCACATGCTTTCTATGGGGCCGAAACACAGATTGTTGGCGACAAACATTTCAGAACACTCCGTCGGGAGGCTACCAAGGCGCTCATAGGCCCCGAAGCACAAATCTCAAGCTGGCTTGCAGTCCATCTTTTCAGTCCACAATTACAGGACCCCTTGCTTTATGTCATCACAAATGCCTTGGCATTCTTGCGTCGCATGTTTCATGTTAACCCTGACTTAGCCAATCAGTTTCTGCAAGCAGTCCTACATCACGATGGCCCTGCAGTTGGCCCCGCTGGGGCCCTCGCTCGCTATCTTACTCACGTTGGCTGGTCATTGGACTCCGATGGTCGTATTGCTCTGGACGGATGTTTGTCGGTCTCCATTCGGTATGATGCATTGAAGTACATCCGACAACAATTGCGTTTAGCTTGGGCCTATCAAATTAATCGTAATATTTGTCACCGTAAAGGAGTTCAAGAATATCCATTTGACTTTGTGATTTTGTCACGAGTTCTGCGTACACTACCGATAGCTTCGGTTCGATTAATTGCATATAATCTCACTGGAGGGTATCAGGTTGGGGCCGTCAAAGCCTTATGGTCAGCTACTACTGATGCACACTGCCCATATTGCGATCAAATCGATACACATACACATCAGCAACTTGAATGCCCGGCTTTCCAGGAGATTCGCAATCAGCATCCACAGGCAGTGACTTATCTCACTCATCACCCACAGAAGCAATGGATTCCCTTACCGGGAACTTTTCCGCACATGGCAGAGTTGCGTCAATTCTTGATGGCACGTGGTCAAGACACTGGACATACCCATATTGGGCAGGAAGCAGGTGTCCTCTACTTTTATACAGACGGATCGGCAGATACACCTTTACATCCGGAAACTCGCAGGGCTGCGTGGTCAGTCATCCAGTTTAGGCCAGATTCATTAACAACCCCGTTCCTTACCATTAAAATTCAACATGTACGGGGGCCCCAATCTATCGCCCGGGCAGAACTTGCGGCAGTAACCTGGATAATTCAACAGGCTACACAACATCATTGGCCCCACCAAATAGTTATTACGACAGACTCGCAGTATGTCATTAATACAATTCATCAGATTACCCAACCAAACAGCTTCCCGGCGTGGCATCATCTCGCCAATGCAGACTTGCTCCAGATTATTGCACAGTCATGGTCTCCGTCCAAATTCGTGCTTCGTAAAGTCCGTTCCCACCAAAATATACATGACGTGCCTCCGGGCCCCGCCAGAGATGATGTTATGGGAAATTCATGGGCCGATTATGCGGCTGTTCAAGCTCGTAAAACGGACCACGAGATTGTCGACTCACTCTTCGAACAGGCTCGGATTTGGCACAATGACCAGTTCATCCAAACTAAGGTCATTCTGAAGTACCTTGCCGCACTCAACCAGGCTCATGCCACCCTAAAGCAAGGTCAGAGCCCACAGACCTCTCGTGCTACTCATCATGATCCTACAGCAGATTGGGGCACCCTCTTTCGACAGCGCGAATTGTATGAGATTACTTCGGAACCTATATGTTTGACCCCGACAGTTCACCCAGCCTTCATCACTGCATGCGTCTGGGGTAACCAATATGCTGATTTAGTGTTGAGATTCTGCGCTAGTCTGAAATGGCCGAATCCCCATATTTCCCCTGCTGATGAAGTGGGAGCATCAGGCATTACTTGGCACGAATTAGCCATCGCATTCATCGTTAATACTGGTTTGCAGTTTCCCACGTGGATTCGCAAAGATGGTCAGGCTAGGGCACAACCCGTTCATTGGCAGGATCCAGCCGTACTAGCCCTCCCCATCACACGTCGTTCTTTGCGAGAGCAGGCTGAAGCTTTTCGTACCATTGTCATCTATCTTCAAGGTTATGCCACCACACCTCTGGTTCCAAAATACTCTAAAACTGGATCATCCAGTTTAGCACAAGTGGGATGGGGAAGATCTTATACAGGTGGTTTTGCCTCTCGTCCGGAAATCCCTAATTCCGGCGCAGTGCAACAAACACTGGTTCTTTATGCCGACAACTTACATTGTAAGCCTCCTTACCATGCAGACGGTTTGGTGCCCATGCGTTACGCGAAAGCATATTTTCCCACTGTTCCAGCACAGCCGCTCACATTCGAACAGAAGTTCAAATATCGACGCAATCTTCGAAAAGTATGGAATAAAAATGGAGATCTTGACTCCGTTGTGCTTCCAGCACCTAATTAAGAATTTATCACCGAGACTTCTACGAGCAGCGCGGATATTCGGTTTCACGTAGTTAGTCGTCTCACATGATAGTCTTTCTTTTTGCACCGTCATTATCCGACAAGACGATATTGACCTCACTCCCGGACACCCACCACCGGTGTAGGGTCGCGGGAAGCGTGTCGACAGCGAGCGCAAGTTGTGTGAGTAGTAAGGCCAGGAGGACCTAGTAGAGTCCTTGCTCCTTTGAGTAAGGCGAGGAGCCCCTAGTAGCGTCCTTGCTCGTAGTAGTATGGCCAGGAGCACCTAGTAGGGTCTTTGCTCCTAGGAATACGGCCAGGAGCCCCTAGTAGCGTCCTTGCTCCTAGTAGGGCCAGGAGAACCTAGTAGCGTCCTTGCTCCCAGGCCAGGAGCACCTAGTAGCGTCCTTGCTACTAGGAGTAAGGCCAGGAGCGCCTAGTAGCGTCCTTGCTCCTAGGAGTCAGGCCAGGAGCCCGTAGTAGCGTCCTTGCTCCTAGTAGTAAGGCCAGGAGCACCAGTAGCGTCCTTGCTCCTAATAGTAAGGCCAGGAGCACCTAGTAGCGTCTTTGCGCCTAGTAGTAAAGCCAGGAGCCCCTAGCAGCGTCCTTGCTCCTAGTAGTAAGCCTAGTAGCATCCTTTCTCCTAGTAGTAAGGCCAGGAGCGCCTAGTAGAGTCTTTGCTCCTAGTAGGAGTAAGCCTAGTAGCACCCTTTCTCCTAATAGTAAGGCCAGGAGCCCCTAGTAGCGTCCTTGCTCCTAGTAGTAAGGCCAGGAGGACTTAGTAGAGTCCCTAAGGCCAGGAGCCCCTAGTAGCGTCCTGCTCCTAGTAATAAGGCGAGGAGGACCTAGTAGAGTGCTTGCTCCTAGGAATCCTTTCTCCTAGTAGTAAGGCCAGGAGCCCGTAGCGTCTTTGCTCCTAGTAGTAAGGCCAGGAGCCCCTAGTAGCGTCCTTGCTCCTAGTAGTAAGGCCAGGAGGACCTAGTAGAGCCCATGCTCCCAGGCCAGGAGCACCTAGTAGCGTCCTTGCTCCTAGTAGTATGGCCAGGAGCACCTAGTAGCGTCCTTGCTCCTAGTAGTAAGGCCAGGAGCACCTAGTA
>CAXAMN010025906.1:254072-295795 GCA_963970005.1 Durusdinium trenchii
TAAGGCCAGGAGCACCTAGTAGCGTCTTTGCTCCTAGTAGTAAGGCCTGGAGCCCCTAGTAGCGTCCTTTCTCCTGGTAGTAAGCCTAGTAGCATCCTTTCTCCTAGTAGTAAGGCCAGGAGCGCCTAGTAGCGTCTTTGCTCCTAGTAGTAAGGCCAGGAGCCCCTAGTAGCGTGTTTGCTCCTAGTAGTAAGCCTAGTAGCATCCTTTCTCCTAGTAGTAAGGCCAGGGGCTCGTCTTTGCTCCTAGTAGTAAGGCCAGGAGCCCCTAGTAGCGTCCTTGCTCCTAGTAGTAAGGCCAGGTGGACCTAGTAGAGTCCTTGCTCCTAGGAGTAAGGCCAGGAGCCCCTAGTAGCGTCCTTGCTCCTAGTAGTAAGGCCAGGAGCACCTAGTAGCGTCCTTGCTCCTAGTAGTAAGGCCAGGAGCACCTAGTAGCGTCCTTGCTCCTAGGAGTAAGGCCAGGAGCACCTAGGAGCGTCTTTGCTCCTAGTAGTAAGGCCAGGAGCACGTAGTGGCGTCCTTGCTTCCAGTAGCGATGCCCTTTGCTCCTAGTAGCGTCCTCTTACTGCCTAGAAAAACGAAAGCAAAAGAGATGGCCTAATAGCGATGGCCTCCAACGTACTAGCGGTGGCAAAGCAAAAGAGGCAAAGCAAGGCTTTTCGTTTTTCTTGTGATGTTCTTTCCTACCGTTTCAAGGTGTCATCAAACCAGGCCTTCCCTGGAGCACCTGGATGGATTAGAGAGCTCTTGAACGTGACTTGCTTTAAGACTCTCAAAATTTCACATGCTATACTGAGGCTATGAAGCTACAAAGGTTGATCCCCAATGCCAAGATCCCTGTTGTTCCAGCGAAACAAACTGTCAACCAAACTCTAATGAACGTGTTCGCCCCTGCTGTGCGTCTCGGTTGCAAAATCAGAGTTGCCACCGAAGGAGGGCGCCTCTGATGGCGCACTCCGCGACCCCAATGGTACAGCCTCGGGAAGTGCCAGGAATGGCTGGAGTGCCAGGAACGGCTGGCGGCACAGTGGAGTACTTCCTTTGCTCCTAGTAGCGATGCCAGGAGCCCCTAGTACGTCCTCTTGTTACTAGTAGTAAGGCCAGGAGCCCCTAGTAGCGTCCTTGCTCCTAGTAGCGATGCCAGGAGCCCCTAGTACAGGTACAGTTTTTTTTCTTACAACATTCCCAGTACGGATGAAAAGGTAGAGGATGGGGGTGGGCCGTCACCACTAGCTACATGGGTTGAACCCCCAAATGCACAGAAACAAATTGCAAAGACGAGCTCAATGTACCTGGGTTACCAGGGTTGCTTTATGATCCACAGCCCAAATGCATCCAAAAAGTGATTCTAAAGATTCCCCAACACAACACACCTTAGCTCTCTGGAACCATAATTGACAATTCGCTAGAACACTTAATAAACATAAGTTTCATAAGTGTTCCAACGTAATTGTACACAGCAATAGTCTTCTAGGGCCTAGAACAGTCTTGAAGCGCAGAATCCAAAAAGGGCTACCCACCAGCGCCCATTCTGGAACATTACAATACTGACCATTCTGGTCGAACCATATGTTTCACACACCAAACAAAAGCATCAAACGCCCAGCAGTGGTTTGACATAGCATTCACTGCAGTTGATGCATGCCCAAACCAGCAGTGCCCATCCCCTTTGTCTTGGGATCCATAGATTCCAGCACCCAAACAAAGCCGTGTCTTTGCACGCGCACACAAAGCCCACGGAAGCGAATTACCAGCGTCGGGGTTTAGTCACCGACCTACCCACGTCGAAGTTTTCTTCAAATCACTTTTTGGTCACCTTCCCTCTAACCTGCATGGAAACGAAGCATCCAAACAATGGTGTTGAACTGATATTCCAAAGCTTGTCTTCCAATCGTATTGATACGACATCTTGCACCTAAACCGCATGTAAACGCAGCATCCAAACAATGTTGTTCACCTGACACTCTTCCAGCTACTTGCATCTAACCCCATTGTAAACGCAGCATCCAGACGACTTTCCACAAGACCAGACGACTTAACACAGGTACTTGTAGCGCCAGCTTCGGTTGATGTGAGGACTTCCAGGATCCATTCCATTGAGATGTGGTCAGGATTTGCTTCCCGGAATTATTTACAGGAGAATGTCGTTCTCCCCCATCACACTGTTTTTGCGGCTTTGGGACGTGGGGAATACTGGCATATACTGATACTGTTACGTGCAACGTATCATTCTTTGGATGTCCCCTGTCGTTCTCCAAAGAAATGTTTCTCAAACTCCAGTACTTAGTGCTTGTTACAAGGACACTCACGTTGAAACAATAAAAACACATTTTAACATCTTAACTAATTACAGTAAGTGCAAAAACTACCCAACCGCTTGTGCGTGGCATGGTGCTGAAAAGTCTGCTCCTGCTCCTGGGGTTTGTGGTGCCGAAAGATTCTGTGTTTGCGGTCCATAGCCAGGCACAGAAGCAGCGGAAGCCGCAGCCTGGGAACCACAAGCTCAGCTTCACAGCAACCAAAAGCAAACAATCCTTATGATTTCTCTCTATTTATGAATTGAAATATGTATCATTCATCCCGATTCAACCCGCCTAATTTACTATAGTTACTAACAAGGTTTCATGTGCAAAAACATGCGGAAGCGACCTAGGAAGACACTGAAATTAACACATGACAACCCCAAAAGCAAAGCATCCACCCAGATCTGGCGCATTATTTTTGAGCCGTTGTTCGTTGGCTTTGTGTCACATATCGAATATCGATGACAATTGTTGAAAACAAACATTCAGGAATGCTCACCGATGGCCGAATTAAATGTTCAAGTGTTCAAGTGTCTGCGAATGGTGCATACGTCTGAAGAACCAATTTAAATACAGCGCAGCGCAGCCAAAAAATCACACCAAAAGGCGTACATATATAGAAGTATATACACATGCATGCAAGTTCTATTCGGACAAGAAACCAAACGGATCTAAGGTCTGAGTTTATACCGATGATAACAAGATACAAAGACAGAAACTGCAGTTAATGATGACCGCATTATTGATACACGAAGGGTGCAAAGAATGCAACTGTCAAAGGGGACATATTTGAAGCATTGGCACCAGGAAGATACACATTTGGACTCACAAGCACATAGTTTTTGCAAAAACATGCAGACTAAGCGAATAGTAAAAGCAAGGATGAAGCTTTAAACATCGAAGCAATGAATGTATGTACATGTGCCAACGCATGACCTTTACACGAACGATAAAGATTACAATCGTCGACACATTTTGACGTGCAATCACAAAATTTAAATTTAGACAACCAGTTGCAAGAGCAATCCAAACAACCTGTAAGTTTTTCCGTAGACCACGAAGCACTTCAGGATGTTTTGCCGATATTTGCCGATGGCCGAAACCTATGTTCAAGTGCCCGCCCACCATTTTGCGTTGGAGAAACATGCCCACCGAAAAACAAAAACAGTTCCAACATAATAGACCATGTATTTTCAAGGATGCAGGTGGTGTTTCTACACGACAGGTGCAATGCATGCAATTATTAAAGGGAGCATCGTTAATAAGGTTAAGTCAGTTAAGTATTGATGTTCAAGCACCAGCGCACAATGTGCGCCAGGTGCATGGACACGCAAGCGCACAGTTGAGACCAAAACTCGACCGCAACACAAGCGAGAAATCACACGATACACAACTAAAAAATAATCAGGACAAAAACATACAAAAACACCAAACATTGCCAGCACACCACCCAAGCATGAGCAAGGCACCCCGAAAGATGAGCGAGACAACGCCAAAACATGACCGAAACACCACCAAAACACAACTGGTGCACCACAAAAAATAACAAAGTGACCGAGATACAGCCTAAACATGACCAGAAGCATGACCGACACACAACCTGAGCATGACCAAGACACCACCCAGACACTGAGACACCACCTAAAACCCAGGGACCGGGGGCCGTGGATCCGACGGCGCCCAGCCCCCTACACAAAGAGTGTACAACCCCAAGCCGACACACTGGGACGCCGCTGCCCATGCCGGCGGCTGCGGATTCGATGGTGCCCAGCCCCCTATATAGTGTACAACCGTAGTAATTACAACCTCAAGCTATCGCTAGTGAGGAAAAAGAGCACCTTCGAGCGAAGAACCGGCTCCACACCTGGTTTGCCTGGGCTTGGATGGGTAGCGGGATCGCCTTGTTACTCAGCGGATTCCTTGGTTTCGGCGGATTTCGCCACAGTGACTCATCTACATAGGAAAATAAAACAACAACACCAATGAAGGCATCGGTTCCACTTTTGTATAACACTATTTCTCACCTGAAGCTTTGAGTTTTTGTATTTGGGCAACAGGGTGTTCAAGGAACCTCAAAGTCTAGTGCATTGGAATGTTTGGAGATTCTAATGACATCAGCAAAGTTGCTTTCCGCGACAAATCCAAACTTGGCCATGGACGTGGTTGATCCTGAGAATTCCAGGAGGTAGTTCCCAGTGTTGCCAGAGTTGTTGCGCACAAGTGACCTTGTCAAAGCAAAACTGGGGAATGTGCTCCGTAGTGATTTCAAATGGCTCAATCACTGGAACACGATGTACTGTAATTACTTGCAACATATGTAACATGTGCAACATAGTTTCATTAGTTACATATCATAAACACATTGCAATAGGAAGTTTGGTGATGTCTTGGTGCTCCGTTTCATCTTTGGGTCCTGAGTCCCCGGACGATCGGTACGTTTGGTTGAAGTCGGGCCCACAGATTTCGCAGGTGTTTGTCCGCTGGCACATGCTCAGCGAAGCCAACACCATTCGGGCATAGCATGCAACTGGGGTAGACGTTGAACGCGTGCAGGATCCTCTCAACGATTTCGACCTCTTCTGGCAGGTAGTCTCCCATCCCCGCCATCGCTAATAGGCTTGAGGCCATTGCTATCCCAACGCACAAAAACATTGGGTTAATAGGTACTAGAGCATCCTCTCCACAAGTCTGCCACAGGTAGTGGGCCAAGCTGATTGTTTGTGGTTCCATGAGTCCCCATTGGAGCAACCCTTCCACATGACAGATATTTTCTTCGTGCTGGGTGTTACAACATCAGCGCAGGTGCGGACAGTCATTGAATATCAATGATCACCCTCTGTTAATATGCAAACTGAGGTAAATTATTGCTTTGTATTTAGACATTGTCGGAGGGAATCAAGTCCACAGCATGAGGTCGGTGACTCGGTGACACAAGTCTCTGGATTCAAAAGGGGATAGGATTTTCACATGATTTTCAATGTCAAGAAACACATGACACTGTGACTTATGACTGATGCTTTGGTCTTGGTGATGTATGCTTTGAGAGGGCATGAACTTTTGGAGGCCAATAGCTGGGGGGGAAAGCTGAATTCAGCTGAGCGTCGTTTTGCTTGATGGCTGGCTTCCATGTGTTCTTCGTTCCAAGCCAATGGCAGCTACTAAGGTCGCCCTTCGGAGTCGTTGGATGACCAATGTGACTGCAAAGCGTATAGTACTGATTCTCCTTCTGACTGGACATGGCGACAACACAACAATCTGACCGAACCGGACGACATAAATGGCTCAAATAACTACTGTCTCATCTTGCACCTTGCACTGAGGAAAAGAACACGGCGGAATGAGGCCAATCGACTATTGCCTATTAATGACATTTAATGACTATTCATTAAGTTGTCTTCATTGGCATCAAACTTGAATTCTCAAAGTCCAACTCCCATTTTGTGGTAAAACAACATTGTAGAGCCCTTACACAATGATACATGATCTCCAGATATTTCCAGTCATCTCCTGCTCACAAAGATTGAAGATATCTCGCGGCTGTGTTTTTGCCATTTCGATCACCATCACATGGGTGTTGACGCTCTGGCCACCCTGAGACAGTTGAAAGGCTACGACATCCGCAAACAAAGCTGCCGAACCCCATTCGTTCCGCAAACAAGAACAGATTTACTTAGACGCATCTAGACCTCCATTGTTCCTCTGCTGCGGTGTTGTTCTACCTGCATTGTTCCTCTATGTTCCTCACTCAAAATGAGTCCCCCAACACCCCAGGTTGGTGGCTTTCCTTGACGTATGGTGAAAGCACATAGGGCCTAGGGCCACGGCCACACACCCCAAATCTCCTTGGCAGTTGTCCCCTTCAAGCAAAGCAGCTGATGCACTGGCACTGGGCATTGCTGCTCCAGGCGTTGGCATGGGCCCGGTCAAGGCTGGTTGAGCCGGTGGAGGTCCCATGCCATTCCCGTTCTTCCCTTAGTACAACACACAATAACACACACAAGATATAACTCTGCAAACTTCTGAACCAGGACTGTACTATACTGTAAAGTTTACAAAGGCCTGAGGCTGCATTTCCATGAAGGTAAGACGGTAAGACTGATTACATATGCCTGGTCATTCACTGCGAGGAACAGCACCATCCAAGCAAGTTTGGGCGGAACCTTCCGAGTTGCGGGCACAATGAAAATGTCTATATAAAGGCTTTGATACCCCAGAACATAGCCCGTTTACATTCACTAGCTTGCATCTAATTGGAAGGGACAGTACCTGTAGCGCTAGGCATTTGCTGGATCGTGTTCTTGGGAGAGGGTGTGTGTCAAGTTTCAAGAGTGGATCTTGCTTGTCTGGAGGTGCAACTGCCTCCGATTGCAATGCGGGTTCGCCAGGGTCCAATGTGGGGTCTCGGTAGCTACCGTATTCCCTGCGGCCAAGTGGTGCTAGGTGTTTTGGCAGTTTTGTGCCAGCACAATTGCAATAGCACTGAGAGTGTCAAATCACTATGTGATGGCCCAGGCATGTCTGCGCTGCGCTTCCTCGCCAGAGAAAATGTCAATTTCAAATCAGAACACACGAGGTTGGGGCTGGGTTTCTTCAACGTCACAGTTGCAATCGGGATGCGACTGTGACTGGTCCATGTTTCTGTGTCTCAGTCAGATTCAAGTTGGGGGATTGCGACTGTTGGTTTCTAATCGCAATTCCGTGGCTTACTGACATATTGAATAGAATATCTCAAACGCTCTCAAACCTCAGCTGACGCAGCCCCTTGGATTTTTTCAAGATCAGCCAACTCACCACTGATGGGGCAAAGTTGCCAATTAGCTCGAAGTTCGGCCAACTCACGCCCATGTATATGTATGCTTTCTCCCCAAAGCGGAGCGAGTGAGCGAGTGGACGTGAGAGCGAGCGAGTGCGTGCGTGAGTGGGAAACTAGACCTAGCGGACCTGGCGCTAGACTAGTGAATAGTGCTGTCTTGCAGAATCACCTAACTTGGTGGCAGCCGTCTCTAAACGACATACATACAGAAAACTGCACTCGGTCATTTTGGTGTAGGGTTGTCACCATTTAGAAAGTTCAAAGCTTGCCATCTCAGATCATCACCACGCCACAACACATCAAAGAAAAGCACAAATCATCCTAAGAGTGATAGCCTCCAACCTGCAAGCGATGGCCTCCAACCCACAAGCGATGGCCTCCACTCTAGTAGCGATGGCTTCCACCCAGTGTTGTGCAAGCGAGGAACACATCTCAACGACTCCGTCTGCATGGTTGAACCGGATAGCCCCTGTCGAGGTTTTCAAATGAAGTGAGACTGGCTGAATCTACTTTGGCCTGAAAGGTATCAAGGCCCTCAACGGACACACAACATGGAAATGTAAGCCATACCAGGTCGAGCTTTGCTAGTGATGTTCCGACCTTCAGCAATGATACCTGCATAGATACGCACACTCTGCAGTAGCCCAGCGAGGCCTTTTACCAACGCTGTAGGAAGGTGCTCTTACAGGTCAGGCCTCCACTAACATCCCACTTCTCCCACCACCTTTCTCTGTACTGAGCCATGTCCTGTCCAGCCAAAGAACACATTATACAGAATCAAACACATTGAGTATGTTTGTGTATGATCACATAGATCAACTATGACTATGACTCTATGGTCGTTTTGACAAACACCAGCTAAATCCAATCAATCGTTCCCCGGTCCTTGGCTTCATCACGCCAACCTCAATCAAGTCGCTGGAAAGCACAGGATCATCTTACTGGCACTTAAAAACATGCATGTACTGCTCTTTATGTTTTCACTCCAAAATCATCCAAAATCCAACAATTTGGCCTCGCTGTTTGAATCAACTTCCACACGTGCACGTGCATTGAGTACACAACAGACTTCAAATCCAAGCAACACAGTCGACTCCAATGCTTGAAATGCCATTTTCCACCCACGTGGCCCTCGAAGCCACTCTGAGTGTTCCTGCCAAACCTCAGTGAAACAAAACTCAACAAAGAAAAGCCGTTGGCATTTGGCATGACCTGGTTCGCAGAAGTGAAAGCGAACAAAGATGCATGCAAATGTCTGACTGACAGCAGTAGGTGTTCCTGAATACTTGCCCTGAAACATTCACAGCAGGCATGTTGTCTCTACCGACAGGTAGGTTGACAATCTGCGGCCAATTATACAATATATATATATAACTGTTATTAACTGTTATACATTATACACATGTATAATATATACATTCATACACATAAAGTAATACAATATAATACAATATAGGTTAATGAAACATAGTATACAAAAAAAGATATTATTGGACGATAAATATTCGTTGAACGGTGAATATTATAAGCGTCACAAGCTGGTTGTCTTGTCCAACTAGTGTGGCCTCCTCGTGCGACGCTCGCTAGCGCCGTCTGGGAGCCACACAACGACTGAGGTTTTCATGCGCCAGGGAGCTCAGCACAAATCATACAGCCATCCATTCCGATATTCTTAGCTTCCAAGAAGTTGGCCACCAGTCCAGCACGAGTTCCCATGGTCCTGTTCCAGTTCTCCTGGTGTCAAGCCCAACGCTTCGAGGAATCTGATGCTTGGAGCTGGCAGCTTGACGTGCCCCAAGAAAACATGAAACGAAGGGCAGCACACTTGCAAGCGACAAAAGTAGCTCTCAATTTGGATTTCAAGACCCTTCGCCCATAGCATACCATGCTTGTTTGCCTTTGCCGCTGGTAATCAGTGCATGTATATAATATAGGCGAAATGGTTTTGTCTCGGCCCATGCTGTGGACGCTACACCGTGTCCTGGCTGGACATGTGAGGCCAAATACTCCAATCGCCTTGGGAGGCTGTTGGAGTGGAGACTTCTCCGCAAATCCGAATCCACTGACCCACCTGGCAAAGCACGGTAGATGGTCAAGATGCAATCTGACTCTTAGTCAAAGGCCGAACATATGACAAAAGCATGAACATCCATACCACCGACTGCCAGGTTCTGCGCTGCTTCAACTTCACTAGCAATGACTGCGGACTCTTTTACGGCCAGTGTGCTCGGTGCCGTGGGCCTCCCCCAGATGGGCCGGCTCCGGAAGCTGGGCTTGAGGCTGTGCCATCACGATCGCCATGGTTTCGCTGAGGCGCAATGGGGCGGTGGACAGCAATTGTTGGCGGAAAAAGCGGCTCCAGAGCGATGTTTCTTGGGATTGATGTTCTGTTCCTTGCTCCTGGCATTCTGAAGCCACTTGTTTGGCAAATGCCTTGAAAACCCGGAAAGATCACAACTCACTGCTCGCCGCGCAGCGATCGAGCCCTGGAGAGCCCAATTGCGACTGAGCTTGATGTTGGGAGCAATCACGACTCATTGGTCCGAACCTACTATGCAAGAATGGTTTCTTTATTCACTGTTTGACTCCACATCAGGCCAGGCTGAATTCCTGGCGTGCTCAGGGACCCTACAACTGAACTCAACATCTTTGCCCTCAAAGCATGTGTTGAAGATTTAACCTTCATCATCTCATGCAATCTCGTATTATGATCACAATGTTTGACGTCACTCGCCGGGAAAATCTGGGACGTATATCCAAGTTGACCAACAATTCTGCAACATGTTGAAAGTTGCCCGCCTGAGAAGCAAGCAATCGTGCTGCTCTTACTCAGGATCCGAGTGTGGTCTGCGTCATCAACAAAGAGAGTGTTCAGCAATGTAAAAGCAGTAGCACATGGTCTCGCAACATAAGTTTTGCTTGCATTTGTCTGTCTAGCTCTTTGCAAGCTGGGCTCTTTCATGTTCCTTTCCATGCGTCCATCTCTTGTGCTATGCAAATGCTTGCCCAAGAAATGCTGCTTGGAATACAAGTGTGGGGTCCACGTCTCATGAATGCCTTGAGCATTCATACGACACCGAGCAGTTTTGTGATTAAGACACACTTTGAGTTGAGTTGGACATTGAAAGGGTGGCTTTTTGAAGAGAGGTTGTCCCGCCTGCACCCAAACAAACACATTTTTTTTTGAATCATAATCTATATATATATAGAGTTGAATCTACACGAAAAGCAAACAGTGGCTTTTATATATCTAACATGCATTGTCCTGCTACATGAAGACAAAGGTCTGTAGTTGTCTCTTGGGAGGTGGCACTCAAAAAGCAAGATGACGCACACAAGATAGCACCTGCTGCATCCTGTTGCAATGCATTGCCTCTACAACTTCGGACGCATCAAGAACAGTCCACCATGCCATAGGTTGGACGGCTTCTTCTGCACATTTAGGGACCCTCCATTGCCCCGCATAAGGTCAGCCCATTTTAACCTGCATTATGCCGCGCGGTTGCGGCGTCGAGGCCTGGAAAGACCGAAGAACAGGACGTTTTCTGGGCCGAGTCGAAAGGACGAGTTTTCCAGGCTCCGATCGAAGCGTGGAGAACTTTGTGGTTGTTCGATGATCTTCGTGTAGCTACCTTGATCGAGTATCTGTGCAATAGATTCAACTGATAAAATAGCATCTATTAATTAGCTGAAGGTCTAAAACTCTGAACTTCATGCCAAAGGTACTACTAGAGCACTGGCAACTTTTTCAATTAGATCGGTTGGCATCGACTTTAGTTGTTAGGCTGAATGATGCTGAATGACTGGTGCATCGGTTGGAGATCCTTTCAGATCCTTTCAGCTCTTCCAGCCTGTTCTCAAGCTTTGCTTCAGCCGAACTCCAGCCCTGCAGCATCCAGGCAAGCTTTTGTGCCTCATGGCAGTACATACCGGGTTCGGAAGTTCGGTATGTCAGGTTTTTTTAATTCTAATAGCTTCTTTGTTACTACTAGTAAGGCACCTGTTACTACTAGCGTGGCACTTGTTACTAGTAGTAACAAAGAAGCTAATAACGTCTTGATGTGCATCTCTCTTGTCCTTCGAAACATTGGAATCACCGGACCAGAAAGCTTTGGCGCTATTTGACTCGATTGTGTCGTGGCAAGCCGACTAGGCTAAGTCTGGCCCCAAAGCCCATTCTGTGAAGCGTGTAAAGCGCCTCTGAGTTAGCACTTCCAGATTCTACATTAAACATTCCCATTGCCCTCCAACCGTTTCTAAGATGGACACCTATACAATCTGTGGGTTCTCAGCAAGGTGCAACACAAACAAGTTCTACACCCAAAGCCTACTACCACCACCACCACCACCACTACTACTAGTACACACACACACAAACTTATCATGACCTCGCAAAACCGCCATTGTGCCATGTGTTTGCAACTCCTGTTCCACTGGCCCTGACCCATCGCCTGGCTTGCCGCAGCACTGGGCGCAGCTAGCTGCGCCTTTGCCAATGCAGCTCGAGCACGGCAGACCTGATGTGGCCAGGTGAGGAATCGAAAGCGAAGCCGTGGATCCAAACTCGCGAGGCTTCAACGATTTGGAGAGTTCTTGATAGCCATAGTCCTTCCAGTTTGGGAACCCGGTGGAAGAAGGACGACCCTTGTCTGTGTTTGGGACCAAGAAGCTCCCACGAGTTGGCACATCTTGATGACAGGTGCATGGATCAGTGGAACTTGGATCTCAGCAAACAACTAGCCCCAAAGGGGCCCCAAACATGCTCAAAGCACTTCTAAGTGTTCTTTTGATCTTTTCCCGCACCAAATACCTCGCTCCTGCCACTCTTTTCGAGCTCCGCGTGCCGCGCATCGTCCCAGGTCTCGAAGCAGGTGCGCCGCGTCCAGGCACGGCAGAAGAAGCGGCCGGGCGCCTGGGCCAGCTGCGGGTGCATCATGCGGCAAACCAACACCCAGCGGTCCTGGTAGCGACGGTGACAGCTGCGAGGAAGTCCAACTCACATGAAATTCCTACAAGGGGAGCGAAACGGAAGCACCTTGAAGAACAAACAGGGATTGTCGAAGTTGTGAACCAGCCACTTGACAAGTCTTGACAGGTGTTGGAGGCTCGAGCCAGACAACTGCAAACATATGATCAGGTGGAGATGAGGTCCTCATAGCAGCCCCTGGTCTTGAAGTAATTGTGGTCCGTTTTGATTTTCACCTCACTTCCCATTGCAATACCCAACATCCTTCTCAAAAGGACTCCAAGATTGGCCCAATTTTGCCCACGGCAAACGGTTCATCTTGGTTTCGAACTGCAACCAAACTGGATCTCCTCAGGCCCATCATGCCAGACTCGATGATCCGATCCATCATCGAAGGCGACAACACGGCCATCTCGGAAGGGACGCACCTCTCCGCCAAAAGGACACAAATACAGCGCTTTCTTTCATATGTAGCTGATGTTTTAGCTCAGCCGCTTCTTACGGTGCCAGGGTCAATTTATTCTGAACGGACATGCCTCCCAATCCTCCCATGGTGTCCAAATAATGTCAAAGTAGTTATGCTTGTACAAGGACACTGTTTGTGTAAAAACAGTGCATGTTTGTGTCATGTCGGTCTGTTTGTATCCGGCATTTTTGGTGAAGCTGACATCGAAATAATGGCAATGTTCTGAGTTGTTCTGAGATCGAGGATTTCTGCAGGACACTCACAAATGTGTCTGCTCCACTGATGATGATCATGATGACGATGACGATGACGATGACGATGATGACGGACGATGTTGCTGCTGTTGTTGTTGGCAAGTCAATCAAAAGGACGTCTCATCCAAATGCCCAACCTCACCAGCAACCTCAAGAAAGGCACCAGCGCTTCCAGTCAAACCCAGGGACAGGTTGATGGGCGCATTGCTGCCACCATTGTGCAAGCGCACCTTGCTACCTGGAGTAAGAAGAAACAACACCACCTCCTGCGAACGCCGGATTGACCATTGAGCATGTGCATGTTGGTGCAAAATGCAATGGCTCACTCAATTTTGCGCACATTGTACACTCCCCGTCCTCAGTATTGTAGTGAATGTACGGCACGTCTGCCGTTGGCAAATGCTTCTGCAGAAACCGGCTCGTGCGAGGCATCAACTCACAAGCATCTGCATTCCTTGGAAGATTCTTGCCAACATGGATGCAAACCCCTTTGCAGGCAACCCTTTCCTTTGCCTGCAAACCTTCCAGTGCGAACGAGATGCCATGTCCGTGAGCTGTAGAGTTGAATCATATCCCAAGCGCCTTGAGATGTCTCCACCAGATTCCTGAGCAAGACCAACTGTTAGAAGAGGAAGCTGTTGGCACAGTCAAGGTAGATAGGACAACTGCTACATGAGAAACGCCGGGTGTGTTTTCAGCGAAGGACTTGAAGGGTGAATCATGTTGAATCTAAAATCCTAAGTACCTCGCTGGTGTGTCAGAAATATTTCTCTACAATGAATACAACCTCAGAAGGCGTATCTTTATTCTTTTTTCCTCATGGCTCTTTGAGGCTAGTGATGTCTAGTGTCTGGACAGTTCGGTGACACACAGACTGGGAGGTCTCCATCAAGCCTTGCTTCGAAGAAGATGATATTGCGGGATGCTGGTTGCGATTGGGTTATGGATGACGCTGCCTTGTAATTACAAGGACTTTGAAACAACGGCTTATAATGGTCCACGTGCGTGAAAGTAACGCACATGATATATACAGTATATGCCTTCTCCAGCCGAATGTTTGGACTTTTGTGTTCTGTGCCAAGCATCGGATAGGCAGGAACAGAAGACCCCCAGGAGTCTTGCATCTCTTGAAGATCTTTCCTGTGGTAATGACAAGAGCTGGCATCTTGTCATCTTTGTTCATCGAACTGTTCTCCGCAGTTTTCTCTATCTTTGCTTTCCACAATTTTATCAACCTTCTTGCCTTTAGCTTGACACACTTTCATTCAGTTCTTGGCTTGCCATCTTCTCCTAGCTCGGTGCCTTACGTCTTCGTAGTTGTCCTCCAGGAGCTTGGCCAAAGGTGGCGGCTCATCCCAAAAGGCTTGGTGCTCCAAGCCCTGGATGTGCACCGCTGGGGTCTGCTCCAAGCAATGCCTCAAATCTTGCGAAGATGCTGTCCACAAAACGCGCGGCAAAGTCAACAGCCGGCCACCTGCCCGCCTGCATGAATCCCAGCACCGGCATCAGATTTATGATTTACCATGATTTACCCTACGTCGACTGGTCTTCGCCTTACCGTCAAGTTCCTCGGCTTTGGCAGTGCTGGGTTGCCTGATGGAACAGATCCCCACAAGCATTGCCATGAAAACCAAGCAGAATCACTTGTTTAAGACCTACAATATGATTCTTCGATCCTCACTTTCCCAATGCGATTGCGGTGCCACGATATGGCAGGCTTGCCATTCCACTTGAGGTCGGTTGCCTCCTGTGGAACATCCAACATCTGGGTGACTCGATGGGTGTGGGAATGGCGACCATGGATGAAGGTAAATACAACTCATATGACCGAATGACTCATAACTCAATAACCAACCTCAACTTATGAACAAAGCAACTCTAGTTCCCAACAACTGCGGAACCTGGAGTCAAAATCATGTTGGAGCAGTTCCTGAATCAAGCATGTCATATGGGACATATGACATATGCATGATTTTTTGCATCAGTCATACTGGAACGGTGCAGTCCTCAAACAGCTCTTTGGCTGCTTCTCTTTTGCCGCTGGCTTTAAGAATTGCCAGCGCATTTGCAAAGTGATATGGTGTTGCACGTTCTTCAAATTCGCTCCGGCTGGCAAACTCGTCCTCACTTTCCAGCGGCACGAACACTGATGAGAACACTCATTACCCTGCTCCGAACCTATTAGATGTAACATATCTTTGCAAGCAACATGCACTTGTTTAAACTCTCTGATGTACAAGCTGGCTAGCAAGACACGGGAAAACATTCACATTCAAAAAAAGGCTGGTGATTGAGCCGAATGTCCATGCACTCTTGGTGCAAAGCAATCTTTCTCATGAACCGAGCAGAAAGCTCTGGAAGGCTGTAAAAAAGCTTTGGCCCCACAGCCATCGTCAAAACGTGGTGCAAGTACTGGGGATCCTCCAGAGTGAAACGAATGATAAAGCTGCAACAACCCTTTGCTTGTCCAACATCTGCAGTCATCCCAATTTCACAAGCCAGTGTCATAAAAGTCCAAGACTGCCTTCCATCTGTCACGAATCGGGGAACATGTCTTGATCAGTCTTGATCCCTTTGTTTCAGTCTCACCCCTGCCAGGTCACTCATAGTTCCCTGATGACTCATTCGTCATCACCCCTGGCCTGGCCTCCGAATTTTGAAGCACTTTCTCCAAGTGCCATTCTGCCTCCTCCAGTCGCCGTCGGTCGGCACTTGCACGGCAGTGGAGGGCCGCGACTGCCACGTGGCTCTGGAGGTCGTTGGGATTCCAGCGCAACCGCCGCGTCAGGAGCGCCAAACGCAGATCATCCCCAGTACGGCGAATCAAACCGAGGAAAGCAGACATGAGGCTCAAGAGCGCTCAAGGACGTTGTAAGGTTTGGCTGTTTTTGTATACTGCTACGAAATGTCCAAGCTAGCAGCATGAAACAAGGATTGTCCAAACAAGTCTACCCAAAGCATCTGTTCAGCAACCAAGGCATCTCAGTCAATGGGGATGGAGGTGCAGGTCATAGTGTGGAGTGAACGACGATGGGTTTTGAGACAAATCTTGATCTGAGATGAGGTCTGTCACAGTCTGGCCATCAACCACGAAGCTTCGTTGCAGAACCCGCTGCAAGGCTTGGGTGGATTCGAACAGATTGTCTGGCCGAGAGGCATGGATTCGGTTTGTCATCTCCTCCATCCGCCGGCGATCGTCTTCCCTGCAAGAGATCATTGAGTGGATTCCGTTGGATGCATTCAAGCATCTATAATGTTGGATCTTGGACTGTAACCCTGCCCTCTCTAGCATTCCACTGAGGGAGCATGAATAGAGGCAACCTCACCAAAAGTATATTATCCAACATGTGGTAGTCATAGTTCATAAACATTATAGTCGTCATAGAGTCATAGTCATTTTCCCAGTCGCAGTCGCAGTCGTGGTCGTCGTCATCGTAGTAGTTGTTGTTGTTGTTGTGGTTGTAGTAGGAGTAGCTACTACTAGTAGAAGTAGAAGTAGAAGTACTGTAGAAGTAGAAGTAGAAGTAGTAGTAGTAGCAGTAGCAGCAGCAGGAGTAGTAGTGATAGTAGGAGTAGGAGTAGGAGTGTAGTAGTAGTAGGAGTAGGAGTAGCAGTAGCAGTAGTGTAGTGTTAACTACCCAGGATTTTGGGTGCTCAGTCACTTTCGTGCGCTCACCTAGCAGTTCAACCGTAGAAAATTAAGTTTATATAGATTAAGCAAGGACCTTAAAGGGCAGCAATAGCAAAACAACAGAAAATGAAGCCAAGATATTTTCCCCGGGCTCCGAGTCCGCATTACTCCCACTCCCTCAACAATTTACATAATTCACTTCCCTGGGCTTGTGTACTACACCCTTGAAAATTATTTGGAGCAATGATTTCGAATAGCATCTTTTAACTGATGGCTTTGAAACAAGGTTTTCAGGTCAGAGTTTCAGGAATCAAGTAAAACATCAGAAGAGGTTAAACAAGGATCTTCAAGGGAAGCAATAGCTGATGGTTTTAGGTGAATGCTTCGGTGTTGGTGATGGATCTGGTGGTGGAATAAATCAATAAACAAACCTGGTTGTTACAGTAAAAGAACACCCTGGGTAAAAAAGCTTCCACTATTCCGACCCCAACAAATTATTCAGGGTTGGGAATAGTTTCAGGAACACATTTTATTCCACCCCTCTTTATAGTTTGGGATGCAACTTCACTGTCTCTCATCTAGTTATATACCGTAAATGACAATGACCACTCAGTTTCAACTAAAACACGCTATCAATCCCTATCACCCATCACACGCTAATTGAGCCACAAGCATGATCGAGCCCCAGTCGTCACAACTCCATCATTCAGCCTCAGCACATCCATCATGTGGTGGAGCTTTCTTTGGCTCGCCACACCCTGCAAAGGGCGTGGCATAACGTTAGAAGTCGGAGTAGCCAAGGGGGCCAAGCATCTGATGGGCCGGTGCATTTACCGTAGCATGTATGTCTACATATAAAGAAATTCTGTATTTATAGCTTCTTGCTTGAAGTTCTTCAATGTTCTTCAGGGAAATTGCAGTTGCTCACCATTTTTGCAGGCCTTCGGCAGCTTTGGCTCGAAGAAAGAAGGTGTTCTCCTGATGCTGTGGTGTCTGCTTTGCAAAAAAACACTGTTGCAATCAATCTGAAGCAAACACATAGTCGCAAGAGCCGGTTGTGCTACTTGCTTGGGTTGTGCGTGCTGATGCGCTATAACACATCTGCAATGGACAACTCAACCCCGTACCCAAAATGACCTATTCCATGAGCTTCAACCCTCTTCTCGTTGGATCTCCTTGATGTTTCGCTGAGGTCATTTTCCGTGAAGAGATCCTGCAAGCCGCTTGCATCCTGATATGGTGATCGCTGGAGCCTGCCGAGCGTCCAGGCGTGATATTTGATGGTGACCTTTGGATCAAATTCGATCAAATGATTGTGGCTCAACACTGGGCAAGAGTTTCCAGCGGTGGAACACATATCTCCCTCACAAAGGACATCATGTGAACCATGAAGGTGCAAGATAGACCTCCTGAATTCCACACAGCCTATCCGAAACCACACAAAGCTGTGGCCCTCCATTGTGACCTCAAAGAGGATGCCCTTCCTCATTGATCTACAATGATCCAATACATGAGAGTGTACAATATATCTGCATATAGAGTAGATATTGGCCAGGCATAGCCGCCTTGCAATCGATCAATCGATCAACATCAATCAGTCACACTCGCTGTGTTCAACTGCGCTCTGCACCCGAACCATGCGGTATTCACTTGGCCTGTATTCCAAAGCGTCATTCGGCTCGTTGGGACGTGGTGTCCGTGGTGCTGACCGGGGCCGGCGACGCCGTGCAACGCCTGGGAGAGGCAACCTAGTAGCGTCCTCTTGTTGCTAGTAAGGCCAGGAGCCCCTAGTAGCATCCGTGCTCCTAGTAGCGATGCCAGGAGCCCCTAGTAGCTTCTTGTTCCTAGTAATTAGTAAGGCAAGTTAGCAGTTTCAATTGGACGACTCAAAAAGAACACTGATTTGCATTGTCATGCATGGTCTGCACTTGACTGGCTTGGGTGCTTGGTGCTGCTGTCGCAGAATGCTCTGGAGGAGGCTCACAGCAATAACGCGCCTCGGCGCTCGGGATTTCACTGACGTAACAGTCTTGGGTCCCTTTGAAAAAATATATGTATATATGTTTCTTTTCGCACAGGCAAAAGCAAAGGCTCTGCTTTCAATATGTCGCCAAGGTGCACGGATTTCAAGGACCCGTTCAGGTTCCTGCGAGGCAAATGCAGTCAAACAAAAAGTACCGTGAATGATGCAAACATAGACCTACTTGTAGACAAACGCAAGCCCCAGTGGGATGAGTGTGTTGATGTCTGCAAAGTGTGCCAAAACAGCGTAAAGCTTGCGCTCTTAAAGCAAAAAACAACCAGCAAGCAAACATGGCAATGATATAGTTCCATAGTCATGCAGCTGAACCGACATGTTACATTCTGAGCGGTATTCAATTTAAGAGTCCGAGAAGTGGCGTCTGTGGTCTCCCACGATCACTACTGTTTGGAACACGACACCGAGAGGTTCTGGACGCTGACAAAACACGACAAAGAGTCTTCGTACAGTTCCCTCTTCTAGTAATTCTAGTACTATATAATTATGGCAGAATACCACTGAAGCAATTAGCAAACAATAAGCTACTAGGGGCTCCTGGCCTTACTACTGGAGCAAGGACCCTACTAGGGGCTCCTGGCATCGCTACTAGTAGCAAGAAGCTACTAGCAAAGGTCGTCTCATCTTCAGAGAGATCGTGACTCCCTGAAGGTCGTGCACGAATTGCAAAGGACCCTCGGTCGGGACTCATCGCCTTTCCGACGATGGTCGTTCGGCCGCTTGGATCCCAGCCTCTTCGCCTTTCGCGTCCACCTGTAGGCCTTCACAGGTTTTGTGGTGGAAGAGTGCCGCAAAATATGAAAAAAAAGAAAAGAAAAGACAAGCCAGAACGAATAGCGATCGCCTCCAACCTACTATACTTCAGCTAGATTTGATACGCATCAACTATGAAGCAAATCATTCAGCCTTCCTGCCTTTGGAGTTCAAAACGGGCGCGAAAAGCAAAGACTCGCAGTCCTTACAGATCTCATCCTGGTGCCTGCTGAAGAAGAGAAGAACAACACAACAGAAGGGTGCTGACAAAGCAAAACATGAAATGTGGTGAAGCAACGGAATATCCGGGACTCTTCTCTGAACCCACTCAGTTCTTTCTTGTTCTCCAATCACCCCTGTTGTTCACATCTGAGAGCGCTTTGACTTGATTGAAGTGACGGTTCACGTGAAAGCAAAGAACTCATGCTTTTCGGACTCTTCTGCCAAAAGAGAATATTCCTTTATATACATATACTTTGACATTCTGGCTGAAGAACCACGGAAACCAAAACGATCGACCACCTGGACAGTAGACAGTGCGAAGCCGCTCTGTAAATAAATGCAAATACACTGACATCATCCATCAGTAGCCGACATTCAAATCTTTAGTTTGGGGCCAAACATAGATGCATTGTGGAGGCATCACACTTCAGCCCACGCAACCCACATAGGGCACACTCGCTTCCAAAGTTATCACAGGGTTCTTCTTGGGCCAGAACCATCACAATCTACCTCCTGGCCTCTGCGAGAGCAATAGAGTACTTGTAAGCAGTTCGAGACAAATTATATATATATATAGTCATATAGTCATGTTCCTGTTTCTGCACGTGCCTTCTCAAAGTTTCGATGGCGACCTCCTCCTCTATTGATGACAACTTTGGCTCATGCTGCCTCATTTCACCTCCTGCGAAGGGAGTGAATCATTGGGCACTTGAAGGTGTGTGCAGGTGATCCGCAATGATGTTTGTCACCCATGAATACAGCTACTAGTAACACGTGCATCGCTACTAGTAGCAAGAAGCTAGTAGGTTGGAGGCCATCGCTATTCGGTTGGAGGCCATTACTACTAGTAGCAAGAAGCTACTAGTAACAAAGGCATCGCTACTAGTGACGTTGCACAGCAAACCATTGACTTGCCATCCACAAAACAAGTCACACCGAGGCACAGGGCTCTATAGGTTAGTGCGATGCCGCTGCCCGTTTCTACACGGATTAGGATGGCCACAGTTTTTCACCACTAAAGACATTCTTGTACTTGAAGAAGTAACTCGCAAAACAAGTCATACGGATGCCCCACTTAGCTGTCTACTCAAATCAAAAGGTGTATTCAGTATTCCGAACTTTTTGCAGCCTTTCCATCCACCATGGCTACTTGCCTCCATGATTTGGGTCTTGGATCGCCACGGACTCCTGACCAACCTCACTGAGGGCTTTCACTCAGCTACACATGGATGACGCAAGCGCCGATTGCTACGACGATACGCCATGGAAGGCTGATGGTCGTGGTTGAAATAGCTCATGGTGTGTCGTCAGGTGGTGTGTCGTCCCATGGACATGTAAAGTCCAACGTCCCAGCTTTCCTCTCTCCAAGAAACCAGCGGCGGATGAAAGTGACATCGATTCAGCTCAAGACCTGGGCCAGGTGAGGATGGGTCAGTCACATCATTCTTGCGTTCACTAGCAACCCCGTTCTCCTTTTGATGAGCCACCAGGGCTATTAAGCAATACAGGAAAACCAGGAGAAAACAGTTCACGGGCACGGAACGCCGACAGCCGAGCAGCCACAAAAAGTCATTTGGCAAAGGTTGCATTGAAACCGCTGCAGCCTTGCGAGAGGCCAAGCTACATTCTGTTTAGGCACCTGAATCTGACTGGTGACCAAGACTTCCGCAAATAGACTATTCACTACGTTGGAGCAGAAGCATGAACATTCCTTGTCGCCGCTTGCCAAACACTCAACGCCAAAGTCCCTCTATATACTGAGTTACTCCCGGACCTATACTATCTATACTTGTCGTACTTTGCTTGTTATTGATTTCATGAGCACCAACCCAGTCTCAACACTGGACACAGGATTACATGATCACATTGTAGATTTCTGCTGAATCACAAAATCATGCTGAACCAACCAACATCCGCGCGACTGCCTGGCCCATGTCTTCCAGAAGAGTTGCGGCCATGAATGGCGTTCACGAAGGTGATGTAGGAATTCACCCACATCCCAAGTTGCATCTGCCACAGTTGCAAGTGATTTTCAACTGATTTTCCAACAGGTACACAGGTCGATAGCTGTCACTTATTGGCCTTTGATGGTCTTTGGATGTCTTTGGTGCAGTGGCATCAGCATCGTCATTCCACATAGTCTCTCCCTCTATATGTCCCTTCGGGTGTTTACCTGACCTCTGTTGCCAATGGCGTTTTGCCTTATACTCTCAAAACTATTGCGGTGCTTTGCATTAATCAGAACAGTTGAAGTAGCTGCAGCCTGCACTGTGCTGCAACAATGCTGGCACTGACTTCGTTGTTGAAAGCTCCATGCCTGAGCAATCTTTTCGGTAAACAAAGCTACATCAATTCTGCACACCCAAATGACCCATTTACCAAGCATTTCAATACCAGTAAATGTTCAATGTTCATGCAAAAGCAGGGGCAAAAAGTTGTGTGATTAATGATTAATGAACCTTCAAACTCCCCAGTCAGTGTTCACAACCTCATTGTGGCGGCTCTCAACAAATCTGCTGGGATTCTCCCGCCTGTAGTCTCTGCACAGTGCTGGTAAAGGCACTCGTCTGCAGTGAAGAGCCTTTGGCAACGGCTGCAGCAAAACAGCCTCGGGTTCAAAAGGGCAGCAAAACCAACTCTCTGATCTGTCTCAAGGTCCCTTTTCCCCTTGCCATTGCGTTTGTCAGTTCGCGAAAGGAACAGTGGTTTCTTGTAGTCATGCTGCCCTTGCCGGAAATACTAGCTACACAGTGCAAAACTCTATCAACAACTTAGTGCACAAATGGGCACAAGTTGTAACTGCTGTTGAGTGCTGACAAACCCCATTGAATGCTGCAAAATTGGAAGTTAGTATATGATGTGTCTATATATTTGTATATGACATATTCGGTCAAAAGTCAAGTGAACATATCATTTCTTTGGGCTGGCCATGGCTGGCCTGTCATCGACTGATCCGAATTCATCCATACCATCAAAGCCACACGTTCTGCTCCAGCGAGAGAAGTGCCAGTAGCTTGTGGGCATATAGACGGCTCAAAAGACGATCATGGTCATCCTGGCCAGGTTGACAAGAGACGGTCAGTTCCAGGATCTGTTCCAGGTGAATAGAACTGGATGTCTTTTTCATTTCCTCAGATTTTACTGATGTTCTCAAAGTGTTGCGATGGTATGGGACACCCTGGGACAGCAGGTTGTCAGTTTTGAGACCAAAGTTCACACAAAGAAGGCTCATCAAGCATCCTTTTGACTCACAGAAGGGCCACCGCTGTATCCTCCTGAGGCTGTGCTATCTCACGCAAGTAGACAACTTTCACTTCTGCCTCGGGCATAGACTTCTGAAGCTCAACGGTGGCATCTGCGACTGCCTTCTCTGCCGCTTCTGAATCGACCTTTATGACTTCAAAGTAGGTGTCTTTGGGAAAAAGAACTTCAAGCTCATTCTTCCTCGCACTGAGCTTTGCAATGCTTCGACCGCTAAAGGACTCCTGAATCACCAGAAGTGACCGCTTCGCTGACCTTCCCTGGTTGGCTTGTGTGGCAAACTTCACGGCACTGTCCATATCAAAGGAAACGCTTGTGAAGCCTGGCAATAGAATCACCGATCCAGTTGCTAGTGCAACTTCCCTTCGATGACCACGATACAATGGGCCTGAAGATGTTGCAGGCAGTTTCTGCAAGGCGCTGTTCAAGACATAAATGTATGGCATCACCTCTGCCCGATGAAGCCTACAAAGGGTCTTCACTCCTGCTGGGTAGTCGTCAAACTCCACCTCCTCCTGACCTCTGGCAATCGGATTGATCAAACGAAAGTCTCCCGTGGTCCATCCCATCACTGCCGCAACTTCATGCTCTGAAAGGCCCATGTGCCGTCCAACCTCCATCACAGATGGGAAACCGGAGTTCTCCGCACGAGATTTGTTCTGTTCAAAGACGAAACTGGCGCCAACATCCCTTTCACAATGCTTCCACTTGTCCAAGACTTCAAAGCCACGCTCATACGCCTCTGCTTCGGACACTCTGGGTGAAGCTTCGGCGATCATGGCAAACCAAAAGCGGGAGTCAGTATGATGTGCAAGGTAGGTTCATGATGGTTCATGTGTTTCTGTCTTGGGGTCGCACATTCCATCTGGATACACCTGGTATTGTCTTGTCACCTTTACTAACAGCTGCCATTGAGCAAAGGGTTCAGGTGTGACAAACACAACTCACATTCAAGTGCATGCCGGCTTTGTACTAAAAACTGGGATGCAAACATTAAGCCCAAGGTTTTGGCCTGTCACACATTTCCATGCCTGTAGCTTCTCCAGTTCTGCCACTTTCACCTGCGAGGCCAGGCTCGCCACCAAGCGTTCTGGCAAGCAGCCTGGGATCGCAATGGAGCATGCCTCCAACACATCTGCAGAATCTGCAGGTCATTGAACCCTGCAAAAGTACTGTAAGTTTAAGCAGGCTTAAGTCAATTCGGGGATGTAACACCGGAGGCATTAAATGGGTTCGGTCTTGATGGTGACTTTTAGCCTGACATGGTTGGTATATGTTGGGTGTGATAAACACATGGGAGTTGATCTAAATTCCTTTATCCGGGATCCGTCATTTTCGCCCCAAAAACTTTACTTTAGCCAAACTTTCGCCTTCCTGCGTTTATGTTGTATTACTGTGTGCCATGTATGTTGTGTTTTGTTCACGTCAATGGTTTCTTCTTTACTGGCAAACACAAAATAGAAACTTCACTGTTTGTCAGCATGTGTCTTCTACTTAAGTGTTGACGCCCTGTACGTCTCTTTTGTTTCTCCTGGTTGTCAGCAAGAATCAAAATTGTAAGAATCACTGTAGTAGCCGGTCACTCAAACTTACTCATAATGGGCTGGGGGTCAGATGTGGCAGGGTGAACTTTCGCCAATCTTGAGCTGAACTTTCGCCTTTTGCGGGGTAGAGTTTTGTGGCAAAGCCACCCCCCCAAAGCAGTAGCAGTAGCAGTAGTACTATATAGTAGTACTAGTAGTAGTAGTAGTAGTAGTAGTAGTAGTAGTAGTAGTAGTAGTAGTAGTAGTAGTAGTAGTAGTAATAGTAATAGTAGTAGCCGCAGCAGCAGCAGGTTATCTATATAACTTCCGCAGCTCATCTAACTTCTGAGTCACTGCCACCAGCTGTTCAGGAAGCAAATGAACATTCATACAAAAGTACATATTTAATCTTTCGCCAGATCTTTCGCCAAAAAAAGAATTACTCCGTCTTGAAAATAGATGGTTTAAAAAAGAAAATTGCGCCATCTACGAGCGCCAAAGTACCACAGTAGAATTGCGCCATCAGTAGGCATCCTGACAGTATAAAAAGGGCGAGATTTAGGCTTCAAAACCTCGTACTCGGAGACCCAGTTAGAAAGTAGAACTACAATAGCTGAATCTCTTGTGCAGAGAAAGAAAGAGAAAGAGAAAGAGAAAGGAACAGCAGGAGGCCTTTTGGCATGGAAGAATTTGGAATACTGTAAATAGTATATAGGAGCACAATGCCACTAAATACTGGTACTGGTAGACCTTAAATGTCATTTGTTTGCATTTTCAACAAAAGTGAACCCACGCAAACAAAACCAAGCAGCCAGCCCACAAGTACAATACTGTATCCCAAATGATGGATGGTAGAAGAAAGTTTTTGCAGTGTGGCATCACCGGCTGCTCATACCGCCATTTACAAAGCTCCGTCAATGTACAGATTCCTGCAGCTCTTGTATCTGGCATCAAACGCTGGGATTTGGGGAAAATAACATGCTGGCAGCATGTGCAGAGCAGGTGAGTGCTAGAAAGAGAAAGAGAACGAGAAAGGAAAAGCAGGAGAAATAGTAAGAGACAAAGTAGGATGGGCACCGATGGGCTTGAGTGGTGTTTGGACTGCTTTGGATGGCTTTGCACTGATGTGCATTGTGCCATCTATAGCGCGTTTTTTCGCTCGTTTTTGCCAGCTCATTTTTTCTTTCGTTTGCATTTTTGCACCCCCCTCTCCCTATAAATGCGCCATCTACAGGTGCAAAATAGCAAGGAAAAATATGGCGCATCTGAGAACACTCCCGGGAACCCTGACTTGTGCCAGAAACTCTCCGGGCGGTGTACTTTCGCCAACTCGAGACAAAAACTTTCACCAAATGAGATTTTGATATGTTCCGGGTCATCGTCATACACAATGTTGTCTAGCTATAGGACCTTTAGATCGACAACCACATCACTCACAGAGGTCACAGAAAATACAAAGGCAACGGCAGGGCTCCTCACACCACATTCAGCATCTTCTATGGATGTTCCACTTACTGCGCACGTCATAACCATGATTACCCAAAAACATCCAAAAACCATAACCCTGTGCAGTAGACCCTGGTTTGGGCGACAACATCTGCTTCGGATCCGGCCGGCCAGTCGTGCGGATCAACTCAAATCCAAAGCCGGCCGCGCCCGGGGCGGGGAGAGTTTATTTGCTGAGCAAGTGGAAACCACTGATTTTAGGTTAACATGATTGCACTGCGCAGCAAAGGTGCGAAGTAACCAGGATTGCCTGAAGCTAGCGGCAAGACAAGGGAAAGGTGTGCAGTGCACGCAATCTCTCTTTTTGACCTCTTTTGATCTAGTTATCGCAGGCGGGATGCGGCGTTCTTCTGGTAGCAAGGCACCGCAGGTCACTCGAAATCGCAGCCGTTGCCATTCGCTTGACACCTCCACTCCAAACCACTATATAGTTTTGACTCGTCTACTTCGAACCTATTGAGAGCCTTTGAAAGAAGCAGGCTGCGAGATGTTGTAAGCATGTGAATTGCACCATTGCAGCGGCCACAATCCTGTATTACGGCCCGGAGCGCTCACACCAGCAAATGAACGACACACACTCACAAACACTCACGCACACACACACACATTGAAGCAACATCTTTGACTTCGCAGCAGAGTTGGATGACCTCCGGTGCTTGCATATCATTACATATCTTCTGCCACAGCCTTCTTCCGCAGGTTTGCCCATCGCACAAGGGCGTTCTGTATGATCAATCTTACAACTGAAGCAGGGCAGCACGAAATCACAAAAACGACAATGTTGCCGAAATGAGTCCTGACCTTGCTGAGAACTCTGACCCTGGTCTTGTGTCAGCATTGACACATCTGATAGATTTCTGCTGTTGGAGGTATGTACTGATTCAACTACAGTACCTTTTTGTCGCATTCTAAAGGGGATTCTTGGACTTTGATCATGCCGAAAGGAGATGTGGGGTCTGCTATTTCTCTTTGCTTCCACCAGACACTTTGACGATGTCTGGTCGGTCTTTGCTCTGTGTCGCACTTGTGCACAAACGAGCTTCAGCGTGTTCACAACATGATTCGCAGTGCACATCATCTACCTGTGCGCCAATCGCCTTGCAGCTTGTACTGACGCGCCAGGTCTTCTGTCTGTATAAGAGTTTACGCTTCGCTCACGCTCAAGTGGTTATTTAAGTCTGTATTTTTTTATTGGAATTTGCATGTCCACAAAGCCGCAGCTTACGCACCAATTGTTTATGCAAAGACTTTCAAGGAGAAGACTCAAGCGGTGAATTGATGAACATCACCCGCGTGGCCCAACTGATTCGCATGCTCGGGGTTTCCTTTTGATTGACATCGTCGCACAAGCGAAACTTTTGTTTACGCAATGCTTGCGCGCGGCTGACGCACTTGTTCACGCATTTTATCTCCAAAAAACATGAGATTTGAATGAGATGGAAACGATAGCTTCATTGGAGCAACAGCACAGAACATAAATAAATATATATATATATATATTTTTAATATATGTTGCAAAGACCTCCAACGTAATCATGCTTGCGGGCGCTGCAATGTCACCACAAGCTTATGCACCTCACACAACCACAGTTTTACTCACATACACTGCTTTTATTTCCAGGCCTTACCCGCTCATGTAAGACTAACATGCTCAATTGAAACATGCAGCAACTTGCATCAACTTATATACAGCAAATGTTCCAACTAACCAGGCCGTAATTCAGCTTGAGTCGAAGAGCCAAGGTCCAATGGCAGGGCTAGGATCTCGGTCAAGGAGTTATACATTGCTTCGAGGCACTGCTCAACAAGGGCCTCGGCCAAGGGCGCTTTGTCTCTTCTTGGCAAAGCAAACAACACCTGATTCATGTTGAAGCCCTACACTACCTGCTGTAGAACTATCATTGAAGGATTCCGAGAATGTCTTTTGTAAATATTTCAAGCAGTGGAAGTTTGGCAAGGGCTATCTTAAAGAATGCAGGTCGAGCTGTCAAGCCAGGTGCTTGCATCTGCAAGAAGTCTGCAGAGATCAGGATGGCCACAACATCCTGTGATGTTCGTTCTTCCGGAAACTGAGCCCGTTTTTCTCTTACTAGGAGCGATCGGATGCTACTAGGGGCTCCTGGCATCGTTACTAGGAGCATGGACGCTACTAGGGGCTCCTGGCCTTACCTACTAGGAACAAGGATGCTACTAGGGGCATGTTCACCCGTTTTGCTCGTGTTGCGCCGTTGGATTGAACGCGCGAGCCGGTCCTTGGCCTCCAAACTAGAGACTTGTCGTGAACCATCCATGTACTCTACTAACCACTCAAAGACCTCATAGCAAAGATTGATTTGCCCATGTTCACAGCTGGTTTATGTGCTTGAACTGTTGCTTTGAACATCAAGCTCCTTAAACACACACACACATATATATATATAATATGTATTAGTTATAACTTAACTCATGATAAATAAAACAATTCCAAACTGAGTTGATCTCAAGTCCGGCGCCAAATGCTAGGGTGCCTGCCTTGATGTCACAGTGCACTGAGATTTCCACTTCATCATCCTCAGTGCACCGCTGTGCGAGACCGTGACTGCTCTGACTGCTGTGCCAACTAAAAGCAGCCTGAGCACTGGAGACACACCAGCGAGACAGGCTTCGAAATACCTGCAGGAGACAATAAGCAATCGGCGTTTCGTGACAATTGACTGCACTGAAATTGAAGGGATATCAAGGGACACAGGAGTCCTTTAGGAGTAGCAGCCTGGGTGAAATTAGATAAAATTAGCAAAGACACCCCGTTGTGAACATGGAATGAAGTTGAGCTGCGGTGACACCACTAGTGTCTCGTACACAAGATAGTGAGAGGTAAACGGAACACTCTAGCGGCTCTAGCAAACATGCTGCATGCCCGCAGAAGATCGCGGCATGTTTCTTCAGTGCTGGCGACCCCACCAGATGATGTCAATTCAATCGATGTCAATGGCTCAAAGGAATCCCCCTTTTGTTAGTTGCCCGGGATAGGTTGTAACTCGAAAAGTTCACCTCCAGGTGCAGCCCAGCAGATGCCCAGCACAACGGCGCTTGGGGCCAGGGACACGCTGGTCCGGTTGCAAAACGGGATGGATAGAGATCTGGTCAGAAATTGATCTAAAATCTAAAGCGCAGGAAACTGTGCATGATACATTCTGTAGAGATGCCAGTTTTTTCAAGTCAGCTAGAGTTCAAGCTGGCAAATAAAACAGTCACAACAAATTTTGTAGAGTGTGTCGTTATGTTTGCTTTTGTTTGTTACTTGTCGATCCGTTTGTTCACCATCTTTTACTTAGGAGGCAAGACAAAGGTAAACGCGTCTTTCATCCTTCTTCCCCATTCTTCCCCTGCCAGATCCACCATGCACTCCGGCGTGCTCAAAACCACTTTAAATAGGAACGTTACGAACGTTCACAGTTGTCTACAGAATCACAAGTCTACAAGTCAGCATTTTGTGGGTGCACTCAGATTTCCCCTCTACAAAATGCCAAACGCAAAATGCAGGACAAGTTTTCCGATAGAAAATTGCTCCAGTGGTCAACACGTCCCATTCTGTAGAGACAACGTGCAGGAGGATTCAAAGGATGCATATAGCAAAAAATAACAATAGTATATCTTGCTTCCATGAGCCACGCTCCCTCAAGAAGCGTCAGGACACAAACTCATCACATTTAAATGAAACAGGTGCATTCCTTTGTGTGCTGACGAACAAGCCAAGCGCTCTTCCGGAAATCCGAAGGTCCTGTATCAACCAACAAACATCGGAGAACAACTTCCCAAAGGTCCGGCAAAGGTGTTTGTGCATAGCTGTGCAGAAGTTCTCAGAAATCCACGACAGGTTCGCTTCTCATTCTGGCTTTGGCAAAGGCGCTTCATGTGCTCCAGCAGCTGCGATTGCTTGCAGTAGAAATCCTTTCGAATCTGCCGGATGTCATCAATGACGTGGATGACTGTGTCACCTGGGAGGCAAAGAATCGTTGCGTTTCGTCGCCATGTCACTGCTTTGTTCTACTTGTCTCCACTGCTTCATCAATATCACAAGCACTTTGTTCTACAAATCTTTAACTCCTAATCGGTTATGCACTTTTTGCATTGGGCTCTCGGTGCTTTCAAGCGCTAAGCTAGCCTAAATTCGGGCAAGAAAGCACCCCCAATTCTGCCTGACGGAGAAGCAGTTATTGATCAAACTTCGACATGCAAGCTATTGCCCTCCCAGCCTTTGATAGACTCTCGAGAGGCGTCATCTTCTTGCGGAGTCTGGCAATGAAAGGCTGCATGAATAGAAGTGAGATTTGACTTGCACAATGTCCAATGGTCAAAATCAGTGGTCAAAGATCGTTCCCTCACTGATTGCACAACATGTCTATTTCTCGGCAAAGTTTCCAATGTCCATCGCCAACCAATCTCAATCACTGTCACTCGCAAGTTTCTGATCTATGTTTGCGTTCGAAATGGGTTTTGCCCTTGGACAGTTGGACAGTTGTGGTGCCCACCCATTCATCAGCGCTCACCTCCAACTTCTTCTCAGAAGCTCGCTGGCCTCAGTGCAGCCGTCCGGTGGGTTACCCCCCTGGTGTCGAGGAAGGTAATCTTGGACAAGTCTCTAGAAGCCTTTAATCATGGACGCATATATATGCATATATCATATATATATATACACCTGCAACAGTCGGTAAACAGTTATCACTATTTTAGAGGAAGGTCTTTAATAACCATCATCAAGCCACTGTTACAGGGAATAGGATACACCCAAGTATTTATCATATTATGATACATTAGTGTAATAAGGATGTGAAGCATCTTCAGCGAGCAATAATGCAAAGTAGCAGCTTCCTGGACGTTCAGGCATCGGTCAAACTGCGGCATCAGTGGCAAACCGAAAGCTGGCTAACGTAGACAAATTGGATTTGATTGTGCTTTGCATGTGCCAGCGGCAAGTGAAAACTGAATGCATCTGCGGGAACTATTGGACTCAGATCCAGCCCCCCGCAATGCTTGTCTGAGCAAAACCAGTTGTCCGTGAAATCTGCAAGCATTCTCATGTTGCTTGTTTTATTTGTGGAATTGTTGTTGTTGGCATCTGTGACTACGGGAGCAAGTAAGAATGACGTCTGCTTCAGATCAGCATCTTTGCATTCTCAGCTCATCAAACCGTTCTGAACAAAACAACTAGCACATTTCAGCCGGCCTTAGGCCTAAAATGAAGTGTTGAATGCAATTAAATACAGTCCCTCCACTTGGCTTGCTCATTAGAAAAGAAAGTTGCCTTTCCTTGTGAGCCGTGAGCTCAGTAGAAATAGCTGATGGTGCAAGTGGCTGCCCACATGGGCAATTTCACGTATCACTTCAGCAAGATTGGTCCATCTTTCCTCTCTTTTTCTCTACGCACCAGATGGAGACACCCTTACAACATGCCGACGTCAACTACGTGGGCATAGTTCCATGTGTATGCGCACTTGACATGAGAAAGCCCCTTTGGGGATCCTTCTGGGTCAATGCCTGCCTTTTAGACCAGACTCAAAAAAGCAAAGACGCTGCAACACTTGTTGAATCGGGTCTCAACTGGACTCGTTGTACAAAAAGACAGGGCTTGGGTAGGCTGCTGCAGTGTCACAGCAGTCGTTAGCTCTCTTATCTGGAAATCTCTGCCAAGAAACATCAAAGATATCAAAGCCTGTACTAGCTCCTAAGCGTTATATAATCGGTTGAATAACACTGATCTTACATAGTTTCATGTCTTTGAAAGGATTCGACTCATTTCACACTTCTGTAGTGCTTCTCAATCCATTGAATCCTGGCAGGCAGGCTCCTTTAACTGATTAGATATGACCCCCACATCATGAGGCTGACATGGATATGGTCTCGTGTTGTGGAAATCGGAAGTCAATGCCAAAGCTGAGAGTACTGTGAGCAAGAATCAACAGCTTCGGTGTCCTCTTCTTGTAGATATCGGCCTTTTCCTCCATACGCTGCATCTCCTTCTGCAGCGTATCAACCTCGAAGGAGGTCCCGTACGGAAATTGAGACATGCACCTTGGTCGCGAGAAGGGTATTAGCTTATTGTTTCTACTAGCTTCTTGTTACTACTAGTAAGGCACCTGTTACTACTAGCGTGGCACCTGTTACTACTAGTAAGGGTACTTTACCATGAGCGTCTAATCGGGTCAATTCGGAGCCAACGACGAACGGAGCACTTTCGCAGGGCACTCTGGCGGACCACTGGCACTCTCTGAGTCTCTCTTCCCATGGGCCTGTCGTTGTGAGTTGGCCGCCATCGTCTCCAACACCTTCAAAGAAATACAGCATACTTCTAAATTTGTAGTCGCTTGGATTATGGTCTCGTGGGTACACAGTCTCACACTGGCAGTCCGGGATTTTCAGAAGTTTGCCAGCTGCACAGGCTGCAAGGGTGTTCATATACTTGCAGTAGCTTGTTCGGTTCAATCGTGACACAGTCCTCCTCTGCAGTACTGTCATATTTGCAGTATGCAGCTAGCGAAAAGGCACTTCTGCTTCCTTTGTTGGCCATGCTGATGGCCGATTGCATTTTGCATGCCGTTCACAGCACTGGGCGTGGGCATCTATTGCAACTGGAGCTGATCTCCAAACTGAGGCAAAGGCCCTGTAGTTCGTTCGGCCCGCCATGAATATGCGCAAGCACAACCTCACCATGCAATTGATTCTTGACCCGCATCGCATGTGCAACTCCCACTGCCAACTAGGATTGTCACACATCACTCCGAAAAGCTTAAGCCCACGACCATATGACCCCAAAGACCAAGACCATAAAGACCAGTAGCCAAATCCTGCAGAGCACAATGAACAAATCCGCAGGAGCTGCGGCTCTTTCAGCCCAGCCTGACTGTGAGGTCCATGACTGCTTCCAAGTATGTCCTTCGAGCAAGCCGCTGGACGAGTCTGTGGCTTCCTATTAATACACGAGCGGTGGTGAAATTGTCAACGGTGGATTCCCTGCCAATAAGCCCTTGGAAGATTTAAAAAGACATGAGGTAAAACCAGGCAATATCAACAGAAGTTGTCATTTGAAGGCCCATTCTCTGGTTGAGCACAATATCATCCAAAAAATATCGAATGACAATATCCATGTAGCGCATGATGTCTGGTTGCATGTTTTACGTCACATGTCAAACACCAAATTCCCTTCTCTTCTCACGCACGCGGGCAGGGTCTTTAAGCCAAACTCCAGATCAAAAATCATATGGCCTGGCCGCCAACATTTGACGAAACCACCGACAAATGACGAAGTGACGGTCGTCGATGGATTGGTCTCCGAGCATGCTGAAGCGGTTGTTGTTATCCATGCTGTCCATCTGATTGACAATACCTAAAACAAGTTAAAACACAAGGAGCCTGCTGAAAGAAGTAATTATAAGTAATTCTGCAGAGCGTGTCAAAGAGGCTCTGTTTTGACAGAGGCGAACATAGCAAAATCTAGTCACCTTCCCCACTCCCCACTCTTCAGACTCTAGCGGCCCTGCCTGGTGTTTGGTGCGAGTCGAAAGGCCCACAATTGGGCTCATGAGGGAACGAGGTGTTGAGAAAAAATAGGACCTCAGCCAAATAGAATTTGATGGACTATCGAAAGACTGAACCAAGGCGAGTTGAGACTCCAAGTCCGACATGCATTGATCTGATCCAATACTGACTCTTATGTAACCCAAAGAACCCAAAGGAAGACTCACTAACAGGCTGTTCTCTGAGTGACCAACGCCCAAGCAGTACAGCATTGCTCCGCAGCAAAGCACACGTTGCAGCGCGACCTGCCAGTGCAGTCGTGTAAACGAGCAGGAGGGAGCTACATGGAGCTACTACAAAATTCACCAAACTGCCACCCAGAAGAGTTTGCCTCCTTTGCTTTCCTTTTCAAATTGTTGTACTTTTTGATTTCCGCTGTGCTCTCTCATTCCCTGGGTCGCCCAACACGTAAGCGTGAGGAATCGGAAACAAAGGGCCGTGACCTAGAGAAGCGATGGCCTCCAACCTAGAAACGATGGCCTCCAACCTAGTTACTAGCAATGGCCTCCAGCCTAAAGAAGCCATTTCATTGCTCATTGCTCCCCAATTGCCCAACTGCTGCGCCGCCACAGGCGAGTAAACCAAGTGCAGGGCGTCAAGAACTTCAGCCTGGGGAAAGAAAGTCTGTCAAAGTCTGGTTCAAGCTTGAAGTCGAGTCATGTTGAGCATTCATCTGTTTGCCATCACAAACTGTCACAAACCTGGTGCTTTTATGCACGACGGTCTCCAGGCCACACCGGCCACACATGTTTTCAGTTAAAGATCGGACCGATGATCGTAGTACATATCATAGCATGTTCTCTAGATCAACCCTGGAGCTATGTAAATGTTGAGCATTGTTCTTGACAAGTTCTTGATTGTCAAATCCGGGACGTCAACAGTTTCAATTAGTGTCACAAGGAGTGTCGAGAATGCTGCATTAAGACCATCTTAATCGTAAACCTTCTTTGTCGGCCAATCGATCAGGCAAGAAGTGCACTCGTAGTATATACAGTGACTGTATATCTGCAAAGCTATAGCTGGACTGCGGATCTCCGAGTCGTCTTTGGGATTCCTCTTGCATACAAGACAGCACCATATGGACCATACACGAATCCTGGGAGCTCCTTCACACAAAAGATCGCAAAAAAATCAATAGATTATTGATATATATATATATATGAAATTGCTTTCCCACAGTTAATCAAGTAGTCAAAACAAAGGTAGTCCGTTTGCAAAATGGAGCAATGATGCCAACGTAGGCAGTGAATTGGTGCCAATGGTGCCAAGTCACTGGATGGAAAGCCACTTGAAATGCAACCAAAGGAGGAATGGTGTAAGTGCCGCCTCAAAGTTTGGTGAATAGAGTCAAGTGAGACGGCGAGAAGAACCACAATCAAGCAGAATGGATATAAGGACCGTACGTTCAGGTTTAACATTACATTACTATTTACTATTATTAAAAAAAACTTTAACATGTCTTTTACAAAACATTGTCATTTCTATGGTAGTTGTCTGCTACTACGATTCAACGACACCATGTCATTACACCTTGTTTCTCGCTACCTTTTCTTCTATCTTCTCGTCATGGTGTGTCATGGCATGTTCCACAGGAAGACTACGCCAAGGTGGCCATCACATGCATAGATATTCATAGAGTCTGGGCTTGGGACCACAAAAGGCATGAACAGCTGAGAAAACCAGATCAGCAGTTGCAGGTAGACGGTCTCAGCGGCTTCAGCATGTTCCAAAACTCCACATGCAAAGCGTTCTTTCCCTACGTTGCTTCGTGATTGTCACTTCCATCAAAAGCACAGTCCCTTGGTGTTTTGCAGCCAATCGTTTTCTAAACGTGGCTGCATCTGCCGGGGGGCCGTGGCGTCCACTGATGCATCTGCAATGTCAAACCTGCAGGTACTGAACATCATGTTGCATCGTTGCACAAGTGCAGCTTGATCGAGGCAAAACTCGGTCAGTTCTCTGGTAAAGTCCAAACACCCACAAAAACTGACAGCTCCGATGCCCTGTGTGTGTACTTGCTGTGCAACCTGATAGAGCACCTTTATGTACACTGCAACTTAGTCTTGCGAGTTTCATTCCAAATGCCAACTGTAAACGTAACGCAACACATGCAGGGTCAACGTATGTGTCAGGATATGTTTCTTTGTCTTTGATTACACATACCACTCCGGACTGACCCACTTCACCTGTGATTTTCAGATCCGCCTAGCAAAGCTGCAAATTTTGTGCAAGGGGTGATAAAGAAAGCAAAGTTTGGTCATTGGGAAAATTAGGAAAACACTGCAATGCATGGAAATGTGTGGAACATGTGAATATGCTCTTTGAGCACCACTCAGCCGTAGCCCGGCAACAGATGACTAGCCCAGAGTGGCAGCTCCTTGAGAAACCCGCCACTTGGAAACAAGCGGCATGGGCCATTGGAAACGAGGCTTGCGTGCTTTTTCTTCTTCCTGGCCCTGGCCATTTGAGAGCATGCATTCTGATACGGATAGGGGAGCCAAAGCAAATAAACAATGTATATATATATTATAAACAATATTCAAAGGTGATATCAATGCAAAAGGGAAAGGTCTCACTGCCAGTTTCAAAACACGTTCTACACGTTTAGCTGGTGCTAGTAATCCGCTTCGTCGGATAAGTTGTCAGCAAGACCGATTTCTTGCAAAGCTTGGAGATGCCAGTCAAATGCATCACTCCTGCCTGGACAATTTGACAAGCTGAAATGTCTGAAGTCTTTGCTGGACTGCACAGAGCAATGGTTTGAAGTACTAAACTTTCTGCAGCATGACCCATAAGTTGTGGTGAACAAATCAAAACCTCTGAATTCTTTTGCCATTCGGTGTCCTTTGTCAAAGCGACTTGACCATTTTCCCACACCTTCGCGAGCTTTGTGAACGGCTTCAGCATGGCAAAAACGAGCCTGCAATGCAATTGTCTGCATCTGGTTGGGCTTGTCCAACTTTTCCGTGACTCTTCTTCGAGAGAAGCATTGTTCACAACATATCCAATTAAGCATCTCAAACTAACAGTGCCAGCATCGCTCCGAGTTGGTCAGACTCACCACTTGCATCCCTGCTTGATCCTAGCATCCAAAGAGTTGCGTGTCTCGAGTCACGTGGATGCACTTATATTACATACTCCAAATCAAGACCCTAAAACCAAGGTTCAGCCACCTTTTTACTCTCATTGGCAACAAACTGGCACAAATCAAGTCTTGACTGGGACAAACACATCGGATTGTCATGTTTCAATGGGTTGTGTCATCAAAAAAATCATTGGGACTGAAACGCCGCTTGACCGCCGCCCCGTCGTCCTCTGCGCAAGCGAAGTTCACACAGTCGCGCGTGGCCAAAAACTGGGCAACTTGTGATGGTGTCTCAAACAGTGTCAGAAACGTAGAACACTTGCTGGCCCTGAGCTCTGATAAACAATAACGAGTACATGCATTTACCAACTTTGTGAAAACATGAAGAACCACACAAAGTTGGACTGGACGAATGGTGGGAGTTCATGTCAAGGACGTCGGCACTACAAGGTGGGCTGAAAACATGGATGTTGTTTTCATGGTACTTTAGATGCACTGGACCTGCACTGAATGTGGGCTATATATGCCCACATTTTGTCTGTGCATCCAAACACGCGATTTGAGGATCATCGGTTTGTCGTTCAGAAGCTCAACCTGGCGACAAGGAACACGCAAAAACGGAAAATGCAGGTCACCATTACCGCCCGCGGTTTTGTTGTTTGGTGATGTTTCGCTGCACCGAAACGGGAATTTTCAGATAGAAACCTGAGCTCAAACACATGTTGCTTCTTCGTTCAGTGAAGCTCTTACAGCAGTTTCTTGTCGCCCCGTGCTATCTGCTAGTCGACTTGCTGTAATTTAACCTTCACTTTTGGAAGCTTTACCGCAGCCATTGTAGTTTATATATGTTTATATAGCAATTGAATACAGTCGTTTATATATAAGCATTGGTTCACCTGCGGATCAGGGGGATCTCCCCCCAAGGGTGGGGGTGAATTAGATAATTCGATATAAATTAATAGCTTCTTGTTACTACTAGTAAGGCACCTGTTACTACTAGCGAGGCACTTGTTTCTACTAGCGAACATGATAATTACAATTATATGCTAAGTACATGTGGCCTGCTTGAAGTGGGCGGTCGCAACAAAAATTTGGGGGGCAACCACCCTCCCTTTCAATCATTCGCTTTTCACACATTTGTTAAAAATTAAATCTTGCAAAAGGTAAAGTTAAAGATTCTCTTATATCTTTTTGACGTCTGTCCAAAATCCAAAACAATTGAAAATGCGAGTCTTTGAAAACGTGGACAAAACTGAGGGCGTCCCTTTCTGTTTAGAAAGGTCTGGAGTGGACAAGCGTCTTCAGGCACACTCACTGTGTCGCCCAAAATGGTCTAACTTTCGGCGCAAGTGGTGTGGGCTTTCGTCTCCCTGAGGACGAGGACTTAAGCTCTCAAGCGAAGAGTCTGCAATGTCTAGAGTGTGGCCGCCCGCTTCCGGATCCGGTCCATCCGAACTGCTTGACATAACCATCGAGAACCTCACAGGAAGAAGCCTTCCACAAGCAAAACAGCAAGCCGTTCCCCCAAAACTTCCACACCCAAATCACACTCCACCAAAAAAGTACATCGTAGATCATCGGAGAAGCGTTGCTAAACACACAGTCCAGAAGCTGCCGTTTGAGCTGCTCTTGGGTTCAAGAGTCGGAATTGAATTTACGGCCCTTCTGCATGAGTCGCTTTGACACAGCAAACAAAGTAGCTACCACATCCATGGAAAGTGACTGCAACACAAATGTCCAAACAAGGATTCCTAAAGCACCTTTCAAAGCTCTACGGGCTCTTCCAACGCGGAAAACACCACAGGCCAACGATCCTGGCCAAGGACCACCAACCAAGTGCTTGCAACCACAGTCCCCGGAACAAACAATTCTAACAGTAACTGTCCACATAAAACACATCCACCATCATCCACCAGAAGCCAGTTCTTGAGATTGACCGGAAGTTCTCCAATGTCCGCAAACTTGCCAACTCGCAACAACAACAACAACAGCAACATGCACGACAAACTCAGCGCGCTCACAAAACTGAGTCCACCCATGGCCATTCAGAAAAATGAAATAGTTCTGGAAAAAAAATCTGATGGTTCTGGACAAATATGAAATAGTCTTGGTAGAATATGAAATAGTCCTGGTAGAATATGAAATAGTCCTGGAAAATAAACAGAAAGGCAAAATACATAGGTCAAAGCAGGTCTTAAGTCCTAGTTCTAGAGAACTACACATGCATCAAGCTGTGTCCACAAGCACACTTCCTAACAACATATTTATATATATAATAACATTTATGTGTCTGTTAGCTCAAGCATGATGAAACCTTGGAAAAGAAGTCGTGTGACATCCAATGTGACCAATTGGCTCTTCAGAGAGCTGCTTCCAATATCTTCCAAATTTTTTACGCGACAGAAATTCCAATACGGGCACAGTTGGTATGTAATATTAATGTCCGGATGCATAAATGCTGAACCAATTGCATCACTGAAGTCCCCCCAAGCCCAAAAAGTGATCAACATCTGGATCGCATCAATTGTTCACCCAATACTTTCGAGCGACCCATCCAACGCTGGACTAAAATACTCAGCCGGAGCCCCTGTTCATGTTTTGAGACACAGATTGGAACTAAAAATACACTGGTGCTCCAAACACTGACCAAACTGAGCTGGGACTACGTTCAAGGCAATGAACACAGTGGCATTGAGCACCTGGCAAAGGAGTGACGACCTTTGCTCTTTGGCCTCAACTTATACTCACAGCACTGCAACGCCTGTCAGCCCTAATTTATTGCTTGTGGATGGCCACGCACCAATCACAACTTGAACAGGAGTCGTTTGAAGGGTCCATTGGAAGTACAACTCGAGGAAAGGATAGGAAAGGTCATACTAGGTGCCAAAGGCAATATCAAGTGAGGAAATGCTACAAATGACCCAGGCAAGGGCCTGCGGTATTACCATCTTCTTCCATCAAGGCTTCTTTTGTATAAAGTTATAAAGACCAGAGCTGGCTTCTCTTTCCTATCGGTCACCACGCCACGAGGGAACACCTCATGATTCGGGGGAACTGACGTACCTGGGTTTCGGTCAATCCTGCTTAAAGTGATAGATAACATCTCTAGCTGCGAGCAGCTCACATCATCTCTGCTAATGCAACCAATGGTGGAAAGAAGAACCATAGGAACCAGGCAACCTAGGTACCCCAACCCAACCCATCAAAGTGCATCAGCAAACACCAACCCTTCCGTGAGTTTCTGGCCTCACCGTGTCACCCATTTCATCCATCCCTTCATGCCATTGGCACCTTCCCCACGAAGAGGCGCCACAAGTTGTGCCGTGCGCGTGAGGCGGGATCCCATGCCTTCGGGCTTGCAGCGAAAAACCAAAAGCATCCCCTGCAAATCACGGGGATGCTCTTAATTGTTTTTTTACACCTTATTTTCCTTTTCCGGTCATGGCCCCTATCTACGAACGGATAAGAAAGGTCTACAACATGCTGCATGTCTTGGCGACCTCGAACTCTGTGAGTGTCTTGGTGATGGTTGGCAAGACTTGGCCTTGGTAGTGACAAACGTGCCAGTCTGCATCCCCACACAATCTCAGGTCAAGGGCATCCTCCCCTTGGCGCCAGGCCCACGGCAGCGATGACCAGGTTTGGCCTCGCCAGCCGAGCTTTGGTCGAGGAATAACATCGGGAAACAAAACAAACACCTGGAAAACACCTTTCTTGAAGCATGATCTTTCATGAAAGCCTTTTACAGGCGTGTCACATGGCCAATCCAAGGCCAAAGGGCGCGAAGGCGCCGATTGTGGCCAGGATGCTTCGCAATGGCTCCTGAGCAGCATGCATGCCAAGAAGATCCACCTGCCCTTCAAAGTGGCTTTGATTCGTGTAATTGTTCATAGAAATAATGCAATAGCCAGTCAGTGATGATGGTGAAATGACATGACCGTGCCAAGACTGGTCGCAGCATCATGCAGCCTCCAAATTAGGAATGTGTTGTTGCTAGGTTGAGGGCAGGCCTAATTGCAGAACCATGCAAAATCGAACGCAAGCGAGTTTTGGTTTGTCAAAACAAGCAAATCCTTCTACCCTCTGCAACTACTTACTTATACATATATACAGTACTATATTACATAATTATATAATTATATATATATCAGTATATTCTTTAACCAATTGCTAACTTCTCAACTTATATCTAGAGGTTTTAGGTTTTACTGAAGGATCCTGGCAGGTTGATCGTCTCACAATTCTGTGACCGCGCCTGATCAGTGATTGACTCCAAAAAGACCTGGATCGTGGGTTTCTCCACAAGAGAGTAGGCAATGGCCACCTGACACAAACAAGAATTCAGAATGGAGGACACCAATTGGGGCCTAATCAGGGATATATGAGGACATGTAATTTATTCTCCATTCTTGAGGTCACTCGACAGTTGAAGTCGTGCACAACGGAACACACAGTGGTTTGCATGTTCTCTCCTTCAGCTAAGCGCTTTTTGAAAACATCCAAGCTGCAAAGAAAACGACTGTGGCAGTTGCCTGACCACCTGTTGCGTCTCAGCCTTCAATTGTCTAGCAAAACATCTCAGACCCAAACCCAGGAGCCAAAAATCACAGCAATGTTCAGTGTGACACCTAAGCCCCGCAGCTGCCAACCTCTCTGGGCAAATCGTGCCGCTGAACATCGCCGAACGACATGATTCGCACGAATTGGGCACGACAATTCACCAGGAACTGTTCAATCAAAGTGACTTACGCATCCTTTCTCCCCGAAACAAACAATCCAACGTCAATGAGGCCAAACAACTCCTCTCGTATCCAGTCTCTCTTCTCTCGTCTCTTCACTTGCGACCAGGACTAGGCAGCTTGCCAGTGAACCGCTTGAAGGTGATCAGCCATCTTTGCCAACGCGTCTTGTTGCCCTCCCCTGGTGCGTGAGGCTATTGGTAGGAAGCAACTGGAAAAGGATGGAAAAGGCATTCAAATGCTCACATTACATTAAAAAGGCGCATCTACATTTTGGCATATCCCTGAACACAAAGGAACATGCTACACACCTGGTTTTTAAGCAATCTGGTGTCAGCCCACATGAATTCATTAACAGTTACGTAAATATAAAATGTTAGTACTGCTTGTCTGCTTGTTTCATCGTCGTGCGCGCATCTGTGGAAATCTGGCATTTGTCGGATTTTGTCGGCGCATATTTCAACTGCAGTGACGGGCTACGCTTTTTTTCCAAGGGAAGCAGCAATCATTTACTAGGGCATCGCTACTAGGAGCAAGGACGCTACTAGGGGCTCCTGGCCATACTACTAGGAGCAAGGACGCTACCAGGAGCAAAGGGCATCGCTACTAG
>CAXAMN010025906.1:295805-356842 GCA_963970005.1 Durusdinium trenchii
ACGCTACCAGGAGCAAAGGGCATCGCTACTAGGAGCAAGGACGCTACTAGATCCGACGTCCTGTGAACGGATCCTTAATGCTATGCCGATTAATGCGCTCGGTCGTCCTGTGCGGACCATTCATGGCTAAACTGAAGCGGTGCACCGATGGATCCGATAGGAAACCGGTTGGGGCAAACATCGCACTTGCACCAAGTGGGTCAAAGCCTCCAGACCTTGCTGCAGCTGCGGCTGTAAATTGGTAGCAGGTCAAGCAAATGCCAGCAGTTCCACCCGGTGACTTCGGAATGGAAAAGCTGGCGAGCGAAGCATGGGACCTTTTGTCGTTCTGAGAATCACGAAACCAACACTAGTGGACTGGGTACCGCAGTGGCCATTGAACGCAGCCTGACTGACGGGCCTGTGAGTGCCCCTTGCCCATGGAGCTCGGCAAGTTCCTGTGATCGAAGTCCCAGGACATTGATGGACATTGAACAGCAACTTGTCGTCGCCTGTTCGCTTGTGGATCCTAGTTTCGATGAAGGCCATGGCCATATGCATAGCCCAGTCGTGATATTTCGACCAAGTAGCGCTCTTGTTCCTAGTAGCGATGCTAGGAGCCCCTAGTAGCGTTCTTGCTCCTAGTAGCGATGCCACAGAGAGATCTGAAAAAGCTTCACCAAAGCTCTGAAGCTCTGCCTGCGCACAGTACCACGAGACATGAACACCAAGTCCAAAAATGCACACGCACCACAACGAGAGCACACCTCAACCCAAGCGCCAGCCATGACCCAAAAAATTGAAGGCGCTTGCGTAGTTGAAACGCACTTAGGACATCTTGGAAAGAACAATTGTCAAGAAGCTGCCCGCGCGAAGAGGCCAGGGCCAAATGCGAACGCGCAATCGAACACGGCCTTTACACTCAGCATCAAGACCCTTATGTACTGTGTAGCCACACTGTTGGGGAAAAAATGCACTATGAGGGATGTCTACCTAGCTGTCCAGTTGTCAGTCATAAATGTACAAAATCAATTTTGAACCGGCTGTAACAATAATGGCAGCACTTGACAAGCATCGGCAAGCTTTGGCGCAGCTCTTTTTGCTCGATTCAGAAGTTTCCATAAGCTGCTGAGGATGTCTGCCACCTGGAACTGCTCTCCACTGCCTTGTTGCCACGAGCGACCTTCTGACTGAATCTCTTGGCACGATCATGTCCATCGTTTGCCTTCACTCGCTTGAGATCTGGTACAGTAGCAAAACCCAAAGGTCCACCAAACAGTAAGGCTATGTTGAACATTGAATTGCTTACCTTCACACATATCGAAAAACTTACCTTCGAGCCAGTCCTGGTAGTCTTCATGTTGAACCTTGGCTGCCGCTTTGTGCTCCAAGATTTTTGAATTTACCTTCTGAGAGGTTCCAACACCCCCTGTGACTTCACGAACAGGTGACGCTGCATATGGATCCTCAATGCGGCCCTCATAAGCACCCTGCTTCCTCGATCGTCGATCACATGTCAAAGAAAGGTGTTTTCCATTTAGATACCACCTATCTCTTTGGCTCTGTTCAGGACGGCCTGGAAAAGCATTGCCAAAATTACACCCAGCTTCCTTGTCACATCCCAGGAGAGATTAGGTGTGCCAAGCAAGGCCTTCATGGTATTGCCACTCTCATACTTCCGAAAGAAATGGGTCTGTCTCACCGCCGAGCGCGAGCCCAAGGTGTTCCCCAGGTTCTGGTTTGTCTGCATGGCGTCATGCCGATGGCCAGCCATGGCGGACTTGTCAGGAGCTCCGTAAAATGTATTCAAATTATTCAATCTGAAGCTTGGACGGTTATAGATATGCACCCATCGTGATAGAATGCATCGTTGGCATGTCATTCTTCTCTGGATCCATACTCTGGGCTGCAAATGATGGACTGGCAAGGTGGAATGGTGGATCAGTCCAACTGAAGGATTCTCTGAAGGATTCTGCACACATTGGTGACTCCAACGTGAATATGAATCCAATGTAAGCAAGCAAAGTGAAACATTGCTTACACATGTACATGTTTGACACATTCTTGTGCACCACCTACTTTGGACCTTTTTAGCTACAGTGGGTGATGTGACTCCACTTTTTGAGAGGAAGAACCTCTGGGGAATGTGCACATGCAGGAATTCCAAACTCACAAACCCGGTGGGTCTAAAGCCATGCCGGCTGCTCGTTGTGCATAGGTTTCTGCTTCATACTCTGCTCGGAGCAAGTTGGCCAATGCCCTTAGACATGGTTCATGGCCAAGTGCAATTGCACGCATATCAATCATTAGAATATTTCACCATCCTCTGAATCTACACTTCTTTGGAGGATCCCATTTTTTGGACGTGATGGTGGCATGTTCTTTGCCGCTCGACTGGTCAGACTTGGCTTTGGTTTGGGTTTGAGGGGCTGGATCACATCGGTTTGAGCAAAGCCAGCAGCAGAAAAGGTATTTCTCCAATCGTTCTCCCCTAGCGCAAAGTTCAATCGAACTAGGATGCTTTAAGGTGCTAGTTATAAGGGAGTAAGGTGGTAAGCCATACAGTGGGCCATACATCAGGAGAGAAGCAGGAATTCGTCGTGAAGCTTTCTGTCGTTGATCTGAGTCGCAGACTGCCCCCAAAGCTCTTTTTGATCTGCGGTCCTGGCCAGCAACCCGGTCCAGCAGCTGACTTCTAATTTAAAAAGCACAGAACACGGGCACATCATTGACACCCGGAAACCTGGCAGCAAAATCCCATCTGAAACACACATAAATGGAACAGTAGAAAGCATCTGACTAGTAAACCTGGTTTTCATTCCTCTCCGTTGCCTCAAATCCTTCGTCTGACTGGGACAGAAACACCGGAATCAAGCCACCAAAGCGCCAAGCTGAGAGCAGCTATCAAATAGCTTCACTGCACAGCGAAAACATGTCGGTCCTCAAGCGGAAGTCCCACAAACCTAGGACCTGAGGTACCGCAAGGATAGTCGGATAACTAGTCTTGCAAGGGTTCCCTTGGAACCGGGGCAGAAAGACCATGCATGATTTTTCCAGGTGGCCCTCAGCAGATAAAGTTGCAACCCCTATGCTACCAAATGCTACCAGTATGGTCATTGGTCTTGAACTTGGCTACCTCTTACAACACAACTTGATCTCAAACTCCACCACAAACCCCTTCCGCTCGACCGCTGAGGCACTACCAGGTCACTACCACTGAGGCCACGAGCCCAGCGGCTCCAGCGGATGGGCGAGACCTCTTCGGTGAGGCGCTCAATGCTAAAGACCACTTCCTCACCGATGCAGTGGAAACGTGCAGCGTGGAGTGATCTCCATTTGGAGAGCCACAACCGGGCGGATGTTGGGATTTATGTTCGGATTTGTGAAGGTCTTCAAAATGGTCAACGCAAAGGCATGCATGTTGTTTTTTTTTAGAGTCACAGGTGGTCAACCTGAATCAAACTGAGGCTCTGCTGCCCGCCAGCGCGTGAGAACAAAAATGAGGACCAAGGCAGCACCACCAAAGGTGCAAGCAAAGTATCCTGAGCAGTGGCTTCACTTCAAACGGAATTGGAGAATCAAAAAACCTCCAGGTATCGTCCAAGCTGAGCCGATTGCTAAATAAACAGTTGAACGTTGCGCAAACAAGGCCCAAAATGCCTGTACCATCTGGTGACTGGTGATTCCAATGTAGAAACAGGTAGAGAAAATCTCTTTCAAGAAAGAAGGCGTCAGTCGATCGGAAAACATCACTCTGAAAGATGGAAGCAACACAAACGAAGGCAAAGGAATAGTGCTGCTGAGCAACGGATAGCAAGCAGTCTGGCACAGAAAAATTGGCTAAACACAGGCTTTCACTCACGAGTGTGATGTTCATCCAATCCACTCAGCACTTGGCAAAAACACATTTGACAATGGGTATAGGCGTCAAATGAAAGCAGTCTACCAGCGGTCTGTTATGGTCTGCTACGTTACTACCATGCAATAGTGACTAGTGGGGCAAACTGTTCCAAACGCTATGTATTCCAGTCTGTCTCAAGAGCCTGTTGGAGCCTGTTGGGTCCCCTTTGTTCCTAGCAGCTTCTTGTTCCTAGTAGTAAGGCCAGGAGCGCCCCTAGTAACGTCCTTGCTCCTAGTAGCGATGCCCTTTGTTACCATCTCTCGTTTCCACACCCAGAACATGTTTAAACTCATAAGGTCCAGTATGACAAATCAAATCGTCGGCGGTACACATCTCGACCAGACCTCGTCAGCGTGCAAGTCGAAAACTCTGCCAAAGGAAGTCAGCTGGGCAGAAATGATGAACAAGTGAACTAAGTGTTCTGGACAGTAGCTCCTGGCCTTACTACTAGTAACCACGACGCTACTAGGTGGAGGCCATCGCTATGGTTGGAGGCCATTACTAGTAAGAAGTCAGCCTCCTCAATCAAACCTTCTTGTGCCCTGCGGGCCGTCAGGCGAATTCAGCTCCCTGCGGCTCTGTGAGACGCTTTCTGCCCAATGCCAGGTCTTCAATGTCCTCCTGGGAGGCCATCACTACTAGTAACAGAAGCTACTAGGAGCTCCTGGCCTTACTACTAGAAGCAAGGATGCTACTAGGGGCTCCTGGCATCGCTACTAGGAGCATTCTTACTACTAGTAACAGAAACTTAACTAGCAATGGCCAACCTACTTGCGATGGCCTCCACCTAATAGCGCTCATAGCGTCCTTAGCATCACGACTAGAATGCTGGTGGATAACTGACAGGGGTCTTTGAGTGGCTTCCCTGGTGCTATATAATTGGGTGGTTTCATCACTAAGCCATCCTGCTGAGTCAAAAAGAAATTGAATGGACTAGACACACTTCGAACTTCGAACTTGGGTTTTCAGTTAACGCAATTGTCTCAATGGGAAGGAAAGCGATGGAACGGAAAGGTGCATGGGTCAGCCAAAAAGTATTGTTGAACAATGTTTTCGAAAGCGCTCAAGTGGAAACGGCGGTCAGCAGCTGCAGTGCAGTGGGAAACCTGTTTGTGGGGAAAGTATCATGTGGAATCACCATGAATCAAATCGTGGAAAAGTAGGGTGACAGCTTGTGGAAAAACTCAGCAGGTACACAATGCGGCGTCCCGCATTGCTTCACGACCGATCTATCACTGTCTTCGTTGGGCAGTGAGTGATAGTGGTCCACTGCCCCCCTGCCTGTGTGGAAGTGGTGGGGTAAGACCCTTTGTCCAGGGTGGGACACACACAGGTCGCCGCATTCGGCGCTTTTTTCAAAAACCGGTGGCAGGCGTGGTAGTTATGCCCCTTTTGGACATATAGGTTGACGAGTTCAGCCGCAGCAACGTCAGCGCTGGAGGGTGGGAATGTGTATTTTCGAATGGTGTGGAGTCTTGATTGGAGGCCTGATAGAGCCAAGCGCTGGCTCCCGGCGGTTGTGGAATCCCGGATTTTCCAGGGTTGGGAAGGTTGCATGTAGGTGATGGTGCGTTGTGGGAGGTCGATGTTGAAACCGAGGAGATGAAAATCCTCCACCGGTTCGAGTTCAACTGGGTCGCCAAAGAAATTGTGGTGGATGAGGGTTTGGATAGCCGGGCGTTGAAGGAAATGTTCGTTGTGGACAATGAAGCGGTTGTCGACATATCGATAGTAAGTAAAGTGGAGGTCTGTGTGTTGAAGGAGGTTGTTGTGGATCTGATGCCAGGAGTGCTCGATGAGGGTGATGGCAACATTGCATAGGGCTGGAGAGAGCTGGGATCCAATCCCGGCCCCTCGGATTTGTTTGTAAGTATTGTTGCAAGCCCGGAAAATGCATGTGTTGAGGGCAAAAGCCACGATGGTGGTAATGTCGGAAGTTTGGATGGTGCGTTGGGTAGGGTGTTTCCGATGGTGTCTGCCAATGTGTGAGTGGTGGAAAGGATTGCCGGTGGCCTGGACATCCACCGTCAAGGTGTGTGTGGGTTGCTGTTGTTGCCAGTGGTGGACGAGGGAGTGAACTGCATCGATGAGTCGGTGCTGTGGGACTGAGTTGAAGAAGCCGACCAGGTCATCGTTGGTGGCGTGTAGTGAGATGTCTGGTGGTGTTTGGGTAAGGTAGCTGTGAAAGTGGTGCCAAAGCTGGGGAATGGACATTTGGCCGGGATGTTGAGGGTAGAGGTGTTGGAGGATGATGTCAAGGGCACGGCTGGTGATGCGAAGCAAGTTGCCACTGAGTGATTGGAAGTATGAAATAATTGTACGGCCTTTTTGCCAGTGCTTCTTCTCCTTGAGGTGAACAACGCCGTATGGAATGTTGAAGTCTTTTCGGAAGCCCCACTTGTAGCGAGTGCGCAAAGTGGGGGGGACAGTGGCGGCCAGGTGATCGTGGATATTGGCGGCAGTGATGTAGGGAAGTGGTTCGAAAAGTTCGGGGGATTGCCAGGTGTTCAAGGCGCCAGTGAAATATTGTCGAGGGCAAAACAGCCGGAGTTGTTGGAGCTCATGGTCGGCATGGTGGAGTAATGTGTGTTTTCCCAAATGTTCTTGGAGTTGACGAAGCAGGCGGGCCGTAAAACGGGGTTGCTGCTTGAGGTGTGTGTTGTGAAGGCGCCATTGGTGCTCAAGGAAAGGCTGTAGGTGTTGAGCTAGGGATGGTGGAAGCCCCTGTAGTTTGAGCCATTTGGTGTAGGCCGTCGTGAAGATGAGGAAGTACCGAGCTTTGCTTGGGTAATAGGCGCTGTTCATATTGGCGTTGAGGAAAATGCTGAGGTGTGTAGGGAGTTGGAGTTGGTCAAGTGTAAGGATGTAGTGGCCATTGATGGTAGGGGTATCGGGATCCTGCAGGAGTGTGCGAAGGTGATCGCATGCACAGGGGAGGTCTGCTGGATCTGGCGGGGAGTGGAGGGTGTCCTCCCATGTGCGGTGGTTGTGCAGGTGGGAGCGGAGGGTTTTGTGGGCGGCTTCCCTCAGTCTGTGGGAGGGGAGGTGGAGGGGAATGGTGAAATGCTTGTGTGTGCTGGATGGTGGTACGAAGCCATTGTTGGCAGTGCTTGGTGAAGTCGTCATGGGCCAAGAAGGGCACTGTCAGTGGGATGTTTGGCTTAGGCGGCGTGAGGTTGCGGTAGATCAAGGCTTTGTTGAGGATGTGAAGAGCTCGGCTGCGGCCAGGTTCTTCCAAATTTGCGGCCATACGCCGGATTGCATACACCTCGAGGTCCGTGTGGCGGCCGCTTCTTATCTGTTTTGCTGCCTCAAAAGAGGCTGCGGTGTGTTTGGTAAGGTTGCGAAGAAGTTGGAGGGCGTGATGCTTAGTGGAAGTGTAGAGGTGCGGTTCTCTGAGGGTGTACTGGCGTTGTCGAAGGCGTCGGAAAAGTCGTTTGTGGGTGGCTAGTCTGGAGTAGAGGTGGGCTCTGTGTTTCGCAAACTGCCATCCCTGAGCTTTGAGTTTGAGGTGGTGGGAAATGAAAGGCCAGTTGAGTGAAGGCATCCAGTTGGCGATGTAGTGGTGCTCTTGGATCCAGGCTTGGTCGTATGTGTCATGGGAGGTGAGTTGAATAGTGGTGTAGTGGTGGATGTTGTTGTGTGAATGCCAATAACGTAGGGAGAGTTCTGCAGAGATGGGAATGTTGTTCTGGAGTTGTTTGAGTTTGGCGCGGCGATTGTGCTCGCGGTGGGGGATGCCGATAGCTGTGGAGCCAACGTAGAAGTGGCCATGTTGATGGTAGCAGCGTTGGGGTTGGTCGGGATTGAAGTGGAGCTTGATGTAGACGGAATTGGAAGAGAGGAAGTTGTGGTAGTGGTAGGTGTGGGGTAAAATGTGGAGCTGGCGGAGGCGGTTGCGCCATTGTTGTGAGCGACGGGTGTTGGACGGGTATGCGAAAAGAAGTGTGATGTGGATGAGGCCGGTTGCAAAGATGGCCTCGGCGCGGTCGATGTATTGGGCGCGGTGGATGAGCATGGAAAGTGCGCGGTGTAGGTGGAAGAGTTGGGTGAGGTTGGTGTGGCTGGGTTGCTGCTGGGCCATGATGGCGAGTCAGCAGCCAATGGCTGCTCCGACTCCCACCAGCTGTTGTAGGCTGCGAATGGGGAGTCGGTTGACTCGGTTGAGGGGTAGGCCATACTTGGTGGCTGCTTCTTTTAGCTGCTGCGTGGTGACTTTGCTTGTTTGCAGCAGTCGGATGACTTCTTTCGCAGCTTCTTGGATGGCGGGGTCAAAGGTAGTGACCCATTGTTGGATATCTGGGTAGTTCCAGCCTTCGGGGATGTCGTCTTGCAGGGTGGGGTGTGGTGGTTGCAAGACGTCGGTGATGGCTGGTGGTTTCGGTGGTGGTGGTGTGGGTGCGTGGGAAGGGCCGGCTGGTGCAGAAGATCGGCCGGTGTTCTTGACTGGTGTGAGCGGGTTGCCGAGGTCGTGGAGTTTCTGACGTGCCCGAGCCAGTTCGTCGTTGGTGTTTTTGAGGGCGCGTAGGGCGGAGCCTTCCGCAGGTGCTGGGGAGTGGGTTTGCAGTTGGTCGATAAGCAGTTTGATGAGGGGAGCGTGGAACGCTCGGGCATGGGTAGTTTTGTTTGGAACGTCTGTGCTCTGTTGTGTGTGGAGAGCCTCCGCTATGCCGTCAAGGTCAAGGCGGTTCTCGCGGAGTTGTTGGAGAAAAAGGGTCACGAAGACCGACTCCGCTATGCTTCTGGTTGCAATGAAACCTGCGAATTTGCCGTTGCTCAGGGTACGGGCAGTGAACTCGGAGGTACCGTGGTAAGCCAATTGCCACGGGAAGACCTCAAAGGTGGGGAGGCCGGCCACTCCTGCTTTGCGAGACCACTGGGTGGGTTGAATCGTACGATGTAGTTGGTGGCCGTGCAGGGTGTTGGAGTCCCAGTGTTGCTCGGTTGGGTTCCAGGAGTCCGGAACAGGTGGTGTGGGAGATGGGATGTGTGGGGGTGGTGGGGCAGGCGCTGTGGTGCCACGTGTGGTGGGTGGTGGCGGTGGGCTGTGTTGGAAGGTCGATGGTGGTGGAGTGACAGGTTCGGCCGTGGGCAGGGGCGGCGGCGGCGGAGGTGGAAACTCCGGCTGGGATGTGGGTGCCTGGGGTGGGGGTGTGTGCTGCGATGGCGGTGTGTACGGTGGAGTCACATAAGGGTTGGAGTGGTGGACGTGGTGTGTGCGAAGTGCGTGAGTGAGTGGGCCGTAGGTGCCTGTGGGGCTGTAGGTGTGGTGTGCGGTGGTGGGAGGAGAAGTTGTGGTATCTGGGTTGGTGAGCTGCTGATGATGTTGCTGCATCAAATAATGATTCCAGTAGTATTGCTGCCACTGCGCGTCCATGGTGGCTGGGCGAAGTATCACTGGATCGTGGGCGTGGAGCACCGGTTGTTGATTTGAGCAAGCTGAAAATGGGAAAACAGGTGCAGGACAGTCAATTGGGGGAGCAATGGTGGCGTTAAAACAGTCATGCTGTCGGTAAACGGTTTCGAAGAGAAAAACTCAAAAGACCGCTGAGAACACAGGAAAACCGGAGAAACCCCAAGAAGACGCCTGTGTGGATCCGAACAACATATTGAATGTCAGACTGTCCACTGAAACGCGCTATTTTTCGTTGTGCAAGGTGAAACTGAACGTGGTGGTCTGCGGAGCAAGCTGAGCGACTGTCCGAAGATGATGGTGGGCGTGTTGTTGGAAAGTTGTGGTAAAAACAGGACCTACATGGCCAAAAAAGGGTGAGGGTAGGAAAAAGTGTTGTAAAAATCATCCTCGGTGAAATCATGGCAGGCGCCTCAGGAGCTGCAGCTGCGTGATCAATGGTTATCTGCATGCCACGGGTCGGTGACTGGATCGTAGTCCTGTTGTGATAGCGGCAAGGGGCGCCCTTGCGCGTCCAACCAGATCGTGGGTGGGCGGAGTGTGACCACTGGGGGTGGTGAACTCAAGGCGGAGGAGCCAGTCTGTGGTGAGATGAATGGAGTGGGTTGCTGTGTTGGAAGGGAGTACTGTGCTGGCCATGGGTGAGTGGGCGTGGGAGCGGCTGTCGGTGGTGCCACTGAGGGTGCTGGCGTATAAGATCCGCCTTGAAAGCACGGCCAGCCAGTTGCCGGGGGAACAGGCTGAAGGGGTTCGGTGGTAGAGTGTTGCTGTAGGGCTTGAGAGAGCGATGGTGGAGGTCGCTTTGGAAGTGGGTGGACTGTAGTGGTAGCATGGCGGTTGATGCCGGAGGCACTGCCGTGGGGGGTTGGGGAGCCTGTGCGTGGATCTGGCTGGCGGGTGCGGGTGGGGGTAGTGGTGCGAGGAGGTGTCTTGGAACGCCTGTTGCGTGGTGTGCCGCCGATGGGGGATGGAAATGTAGGTGGAGTGTGGGGCTGTTCTGGCAAAGTGACAGGAGGTGTGGGGATGAGGTTGACGTATTGCCATCGATCGTGTGGTTGCTTGTTGGTGGCTGATGTGGGATTGGGGGATGCTGTGGGAAGCGTACTGCTGGCTGCTGGAGGGGAAGTTGCCGATTGGTTGCTGTCTGTTGTGGGTATGAGGCCGGCAAAAGAAGGGAGCTGGACGATGGCGTGGATGTCCGTCTGGACATGACGGTGGTGGGTGGCTGTTCGGGGGGTTGCTCGAGGAGTGGTCTGTTGGGATTCGTGCATGAGAAGTGGTGGAAGTGGATTGGCCAGAATGGATTCTGAAGGTGGAGGAGTTTGAGTAGCGACGTCCTGCAAAGTAGTAGTTCGGGTTGTGGCGGTGGGAATTGGGTAGAAGCGAAGGGGTGAAGTGGAACTGGGAGGATGGTCTGTCTCGGTGTGTGTTGATGTGGAGGTCTGTGCGGTTAGGTTGGGATCCAGGAAATATGCTGCTGGGGGAAACCGAGCCATGGTGTCAATGGCATTGAGAGCCAGGCGCGTGTGGTTCTGGATGCGTTGTACGTTGTTGTGGTAAATGGCAATGAGCCGCTGGACAGGTGGTGGGAGTGTATCAGTTAGAGGTTGATGTCCGATAGGGGTGTCAGTGAGGGCGTTGAGGCTGTCCAGGTGTTGGTGAAGAACGAATCTGTGGACGTGAAGGTCAGTGAGGATGCCCATAAGGGCGTGGGGTGGTTGGAGGGTGTATACTTCGGCCCAAAACGATTGGTCTGCCGAGATGTTTGTGGTGGCTGATGGTGCGGGTTGTGAGGGCGGGGAAAGTGGATTGGGTGGAGGCTGCAGCAGGGATGTTGGATCCTGCACTTGCGGAGGTGTTTCCTCCGGATCTTCATTGAAGAAAAGTAGAACCTCGGACTGCTCATCATAGTCGGCGTGGCGCTCCATTGACAGCTAAGTGTGGAGGCGGTGCACGGTTGCAGGTAACGATCACGAGTTTGAAAAACGGCTGCAGTCAGGTAGAACACACCTGCATGTGGGATTGAGAGGTTAGAACCAGGTGTCAATCCAAGTAGAATGGGTAGGAAAAAGTAGAAAAAGTCGAAAAAGTGGTAAGTGAAAAACTGAACGGAGGTGGCGTTCTTTTTAGTCATCACACGCTGTGTGAAGGTGCCGGGTGAGACTATGAGCTGCTGTGGCGTGAGTTGAGCTCGGCCGCGGCTGCAGCGGCGGCTTGGCGCGCAATCCGCAGGATGTTTTGTTGGAGCGTGGCCGCCTGCGGGTACCGGTGGGAAAACTGTAGTGGTGTTGGTAGTAGTGGTTGGACTAAAGTGAGATGGTGGTACGGGACTTGATGTGACTGGTCGTCGAGTGGGATGTGCTGTGGGATTGAGGTGATGCTTGATGTCGTTGGAAAAGTTGAAGGGTAGAAGTTGGCCGTTCCGGTGGGGACGTGGAATAGTGACTTGTACAGGGTTGCGTGTGGGTGCTGTTGAAGGGTGGGGTTGGTGCCATTGTGGAGGGCGCACCCAAGTGGTATTGATGGGTGGGTGCCCCGGACGTGCTTTCGGTAGAATGGGAACATTGGTGGTGAGGATGACTGGGTCCTCAGTGCTGGTGGAGGATGTGGTGGATGGTGGTGCTGGCGTGGTGTGCGGAGGGATGGCATCATGCGGTGTTGGTGTTGGCTTGGGGTTGATCTGTGGTGTGTTGCGTGTAGATAGGTTGCGGTATGATGTGTGAGAGACTGGAGGGGCTTTGGCTGGTGGTGTTGTAGACGTGGTAGAGGTTTTGTCCGGTACTGCGCTGACCGGAGGGCAAAGCATGGGAGCATGCTGTGGGGAGTCTTCTTCCTTTTTCGTGAGTTCCAGCTTTGGGCCATCGGTGGATGGTTCATCGGCTTCTGCTTTGATGAGGTGTGGCGTCTCTTCCTTCACTTCGATAGACTCCGTGGGAGTGCGGTCCCAATCAGGAGAGTCGTAGTCCATGGGATGGTGGGAAGGCGAAGCGAGTTGTATGAATCAGCCCGTCGAAAGTTCAAATGGCTGCGGAGATAAATGTGTGACTGCTGGGTGGTAAAACAGAGATAGAGTAAAGAAAGCTAAAAGGTCAGGTTTTTCCGATCTCTGAGCAAAGCGTAATGTGTGAGACCAAGCTTTACCCGACGCCTCAGGGGGAGGAAGACGGTGTGTCAGCAAGCAGGTGGCAAGCTACCGAGGAGGTGGAGCTGGAGGTGGAGGCCGTCCAGAGTGCTTGGTGCAGGTGTCCGCGGTGGCCGGGAGCTGCGGAAGGTCGGTCCGGGATGATCTGGTGCCCTGAGGTTGTGTGGTTTGGCTGTGAGAGTGTGGTGAGGGGAAGCCGGTCTCGAGAACGAGACCTGTCTCTGCCACTGAACCGGTGGAGGAGCGGTGGCGTGTTGGCGCGTTGTGAGGTGGTTCCGGAGAGGAGGTTGGTTTGCTGTGGTGGGATGTCGAGGGTGGGATCAATGCGGTAGTGGCCAGGGGAGCCTGGTGAGCCAGGAATGAATTGCAGCTTGTTGAGTCCACGGCGGGCGTCGTGGGTGGTGTTGATCAAATGTCGCAATGTGTTGCGTGTCTGTAGAAAAAGTCTGTAAGCTGGTGTATTGGTGAAAGTAGACATTGGGGGGATGGGATCTCGCACAATGGGGTGATGTTGGAGATCCTCGATAAGTGAGGATATGGTATTGATCATCCAGTGGAGCAGGAGTAGTTCAGGTTGGTGTGTCACGGATGGAGCCAAGTATGGCATGGGATTGCTCGGTAAAGAGTAGCTGTGGTGTGAAGTGGGTGGGCCAGGGGAAAACGCAGTGGTCGCTGAGTAAGGAGGTTGTGGAGTTCGTAGGTCATCGGGAGGCATCATGTCGTAGGAAGGGCGCACGTTTATGAAGAAACTGTTCGGTCAAATGGCTGCGGACAAAAGGTGGCAAGCAAGAGGGAAAAACCAGTAGGCAGTGTGAATGTGAATGTGAAAAGAATTTCTGTTGCATGCCTGAGTTTTTCCGCTCGCCGAGAAAGTCCGTGAGACTTGAAAAACAAAAGTAACAGTAGCCGTGGGCAGGGATGCTGTCGCATAGTTGGCAAAATGCGCGGCGGCTGCCGTAGAGCTGGAGGTTGGATGTTGCTGTAGTTAGCCCATGTGGTGTGAGAGGCTGTCGCGGGACCGTGAACGTTCCCTAGTGTGAGTAATAGTGTTGGTGTGGGTTGCCGGGGTGGTTTGTGGTGGAGGGCCTGTCCAGTATGAGTGCAGGCGGGCTGCGTCTTGTGGTGGGGTACGTGGTGAAGGAGAGGGTGAACGGCTGGAAAGCCCGGGTGGTAGTGGACAACCTGGCGGTATGTTGTGGATAATAGCCAGGTTTCTGTTGGAGAGTGTGGCTGTAGGGTTGATGCGGTATTGTCCTGGGAGCCCGGGGCCGGTGGTAACAAAGTGAAGGAGTCGTCGAGCCTGGGAGAGGTCATCGATCAGGCGGTCCAGCAAGATCAGGTCGCCGCGTAGTCGGTAAAGGAGGTTGTATGCTCTCTGGTCTTGAAAATAGGTCTGGCTTGGCATAGGTTCAGTGTGGAATGGGTGACGGCGGAGGTGTTGGTTGACCATAGAGAGGAGGTCCAAAGAGCCGTTGAGGGATTGAAAATCGGGTTGGGTACAAATCGAAGGTTGGAGCCAGCTCGGAGGGCACTGTGGGAGGTAGTGTTCTGTATCAGCGGGGTTGCTATGAGGGCGAGCGCGAGGATTGGCCATGACAAGTGATGGACTGTGATGGCGTACAAAAGGCTGCGGAGCTGAGGTGAGCCTGAAAACTGACAAATCGAAGGTGGGCAACTTGGTGAACATAGACTGGGTGTGAAGAACTAAAAGTCAGTGCATGTCAGTGGATTTGTCGTGGGGCACGCCGTAAGGAAAGTGGGTGAAACGGATCAAATGAAATAACTGCCAATTGGCATGAGTGGAGATTTCTCCGGATGACTGTCTTCACTAAGCGCTCGCTCAGCAGCCGGCGGCAGCAGCACAGCAGCAGGAGTCGTTGGATATTGTGAAGTCTGTGGCGTTGTGGTGGGGGAAGGGGAGAAGTCCGGTTGTGAATGTGGTGCTGGGGAAACTGCTGGTGATGTGGGTGTTGGTGAGGGGGAAGGTGCTTGTCTTGGTGGTGCGGTTGGTAGTGATGTGGAGAAGAGTTGCTGGTCCTGCTGACGTTGCATGTCTTTGAGTTCTTGCCATCGGGCTTGGCATTGCTCAACGGAGAAACCCACTCGGCGGGCCACAGTGGTCCAGTTGGGACGAAGTTTTGGGTTTTCTTTGAGTTCGACCAGGCGACAGTCAGCGTCGCCGTCCCAAGCGCCCCAATCAGCCTGTCGGTTCAAAGGTTGTGGGGGTGGTTGCTTCCGCTTGCGTGTTGTGGTGGGTTGTGGATCAGGGGGTGTTGTTGGAGTGTCGTCTGAGTCGTGTAAGGGTGGTGCTGGTAAACGGTTGGGTGGTCTGGATGGTGCTGAGTCACAAGATGAGGTGGTGGATGGTAAACGTATAGGGTGGTTGGGCGGAGTTGGAAGTGGCTGAAAGTGTTGGCGGAAAGTGGGGTCCGCTTGGTGGCTGTGGTGGAGGAAAACCGTGTGGAGGTGTGCTACAATATCTGTTGCTTGTCGAAGCAGGTTGTGCACCTGCGAAAGTGCCACTGCGGTTTTGTGTATGAGAGTTGAGGTGTCGTTTTGTAGAGGTGTCGGTGTGCCGCTCATGGGTCTGAGATGTAGGGGTGTGCAGTGGTCAAGAATCGTCACAGGTTGCTGCAGCAGCGCGCCAAAGCAGCCGGACAGCGGCGAGTCTGAGGGAGCGCGTCATCCCGAGGCCGTGCGTATGAATTAAGCGAGCATCAAATTCCCACAGGCAAAAGTGCGAGTATGCAATGCCGGTTGGACAATTGAGTACATGACTTGAAGAATCACTCTCCACGAGGCAGAATCTGACATGTGAAAGACTCTTTCAAAACAGCCGGTACAATTCAAAAAAGTTCTCAGCAAACAGTGCGGAGCTAGAAAAATTGAGAGTTCAAAATGCCCGTGGCCGCTGCAGGGGCTCTTTTTTGCTGCTACAGCAAAGGTTGGGTGGTGGTGTGAGACCAAAAGTGGATGTGGAAGTGGTAGTGGTGTGTAGATGTGTGGTAGTGGTGTTATGGGTCCGGTGGAGTGGAGTTGGTGGACCAGGCCAGTCCTTTGACAATGGCGTGGTCCGGGTGGATCACCCAGCAGCGGCCCTTCTGATGAAAGACCGCACCATGGTGGTCGTTAAGGAGGTTCATGGCGTGTTCCTCACCTCCAGAGGTGTACTTTGTGGCAGCACCCCAAGCAAGGAGTGTGATGATAAGGGAATGGGAATTCTTGTGGAGTTGCCAGGTGTTGTGGATGATGCGGGCAAATTCGTTGTGGTCATGGGGTTGGTTGTGGGTGATGCGAACGCCCTGGGCAAAAAATCCAGGGTAGTTGGCAAAGTGGAGTGTGCTGGGTAAAAAACGGCCTTGGCGTAGAATGTTGGAAATGTTGCCGACGGGGCCTGTGTGGCCTGCGTTGATGTGGGCGACTTCCCGGTGGGTTGATGTGGCGCGGGAAACCGCAGGTGGCTCTGGTGTAGTGGCTTTGGTGTTGAGGAAGGGAAGTGAAATGGCGTAGTACTGGAATTGGTCGTATTGGTGAGTTGTGTCGTTCCACTTAGCGTGGGTATATTGTCGGAAATCGGTGATCTCCTTGTAGGTGATGTTGCAGTCTGTGAGGATATTGGCAATGTACTGGTGTTGTGGTCGGTTGGGATTGTCGAGTTGGGTGGCATGGAATTCTAGCCATTCCAGGATTTGGTCTGCAGGTGTAAAAGTGTGAAAGTTGGGTGGAGGTCGCCAACGGTTGATTGGGCGACGGAGGACGGCTGTGGTGGGATATTGAGAGGGGTCCGGGTTGGTGTGTTCGGTGTTGGGGCGTAGATCAATGGGTTGTGGTGGCGAACGACTGCGGGATGGCGTAAGGCTAGATGTGTAGGTGGATGTTGAAGGCGACCGTCGTCGCCGGGTTGTGCTGTGGTGCTTGGAGTGGTGGTGATGGCGATGTCGGCGGCGGTGGCGGTGGCGGTGGCGTCCTCTGTGGTGATGGTCGGACTTGCGTCGGCTCTTGTGGTGGTGGCGGCGACTGCTGTGTGGTGGTTGTGGGGAAGATGGTTGCGGTGCTGGTGAGGCAGTGGTGTCAGGTTTGTCTGGTGCTGGTAGTGAAGTTCCCGGCGCTGGTGTGGCAGATACCAGCGATGGGGATGCTGAATGTTGGGATACGGTAGCTGGTGGAGGCGTGTTTTGGACTGGTAATGGATTGTCCTGGGCAGTCGTGGGGATGGGTTGGATCGGTGGTGTTGGATCCGATGGTAGCTGCTGTTGAGGTGGAGGTTGGGTTGGTGTTGAGGCGTTGATGGTTTGTGGAGGCGGTGGCGGGGGCAACGGTTGGAGTGGAGGTTGTGTGACGGGGGGAAAAGCTGAATAGGGTTGCCAAACGCCCTGGGGGATGGCGCATTGGGGGTCTGTGGATGGATAATTGGCAATCGCAGGCTGTTGCTGTGTTGGAGGGGGATGTGTCAGTGTAGTGGGGGGAGGAAGTTCAGCCGGTGGCGTGGGTTGAGGTGGTGGCAACAGGTAGGACGGGGGAGGTGCTGCTGTCGGAAACACTGGGGTTGGATGTGTGGGTTGCGGTGGCACGTGACATGGTTGGACAAAAGTCCAAGTGGATGGTGTGCCGTAAGTCAGTGCGGTGGCGGTAGGGGTGGACAACAACGGTGGTGGTTGAAAAGGTTGTGGTTGTGGGTGAGGGTATGCCGATGGTTGTGTCGAGGGAAAAGTGGGTGCAGTTGATGTTTGTGGCATCGGCCATGTGGGTTGAGGTTGTGTGGTAGGTAATGGTGGTGGCGTGGTGTGAGCGTAGGGCCACGGAAAATGCATGTCGTGGTCGTAGCTATGGCGCGGCGCGGCGCGGCGCGGCAGCAAAAAGCAGCGGAGAAGTGCCGAGTTGTATTGTCTTGTTGTTGTTGAAGGTGTCATCTCTGGTGTCAGTGGTGAGTATGTTGTAAGGTGGTGCTAAATGTAAACTTGTTAGTAGGTGTGTGTTCATGCATCTCGAATTAAGCTGAAGAGTTGTAATGCCCATCCTTGAGTTCTGTCAATGAAAGAATCGCGGCAGCAACATAGCGAACAGGGAAACACGCACATGATTGGAAAACATGAAAAGGAAACTGAATGTGAAATCCGAGATCAGAAGTTCGGAATCTGAAGGATTCTTCAAGAACCGTTTTTTGGCCCGGCGGCCGGTGTGGCGGTTGATTCTGTGAGGGTGTCGGTGCCTTCCTGTGATGTTCCAGTGATCGGTGGTGCGTTGGGGTGGTTGCTTTCCCATGCAAGAACGGCGCCCCTGTGAAGGGGATCACACTCAGCACCCGAGTGGGACGGCTGAGCAGGACACACTTCGAACTTGGGTTTTCAGTTAACGCAATTGTCTCAATGGGAAGGAAAGCGATGGAACGGAAAGGTGCATGGGTCAGCCAAAAAGTATTGTTGAACAATGTTTTCGAAAGCGCTCAAGTGGAAACGGCGGTCAGCAGCTGCAGTGCAGTGGGAAACCTGTTTGTGGGGAAAGTATCATGTGGAATCACCATGAATCAAATCGTGGAAAAGTAGGGTGACAGCTTGTGGAAAAACTCAGCAGGTACACAATGCGGCGTCCCGCATTGCTTCACGACCGATCTATCACTGTCTTCGTTGGGCAGTGAGTGATAGTGGTCCACTGCCCCCCTGCCTGTGTGGAAGTGGTGGGGTAAGACCCTTTGTCCAGGGTGGGACACACACACACACACACACGATCGGAGACATCAATACCGGTTGTGATTCCTAAAACAAAAAGATACAACAAGTGTAGAATCAACATGTTTCTCTAGAATAGTCGCCAAAAAAGAGACTGCAGCGTAGTTTTCCTGCCGTTGAACAGGGCAAGTAGAGCCACTGAAGACCTGCAAGCAACATCTGCTTGAAACTTACTAGTAGCTTCTTGTTACTAGTGTATAGTAAGTAAGAATGCTACTAGTAGTATATAATGCTCTTTGTTACTAGTAGCAATGCCCTTGCTCCTAGTAGCTTCTTGTTACTACTAGTGAGGCCAGGAGGTACTAGTAGCGGTCTTGCTCCTAGTAGCGATGCATGGGTTCCTAGTAGCGAGGCCCTTTACATTGTCATGTGTTGTCCCAAGTTACGAGGATTTTGCCCAACAGCCACTTGCCAGTATATTGTCCGTGCTTTCATTTGGTGCAACCTCTACCTAAGCTATAACCAGAAATTCCTGAAGACAATTGGAATGGAACTCAACCCCTTGTGGAAGCTGTATTTGCTTCGCCGGCTATCTTCAAGAACAGCCTGCAAAGAAGCGCCATAGCTGATGCCGTTGACAGCCTCAAATCACAGTTCTGCTGCACTCACAGTCTTTTCAAAGAGAGCGACACTGCACCACAGCAATCGATTCATTCGATCACCGAATGCTTTGCTGTAGTTCTCCATTGGGTTCTTGCATGCTCTTGCGCCTAAAGGATGGAAGGATACAAGAAATAGTTGCGGCTCAACAAGAAACGTGACTCGAATAACCGTGAAGCTTATTCCACAATGAATTGCTTGTGGACCGCCAAAAAAAGGTCTCTTGTTGGGTCTGGCTTGTATATGTTCACATTCAACTTCTGCTGATGTCTGCCGATTCACCTGCGTCCTATGACCAGCGTCGGAGCTCAGACTTGGACAGACCCATTGCCAGGAATCACAAACCAGTCCTTCACAGCGAGGCTTTGGCTAAGCAGTCATAGAGCGGCACATATCTTCCGGAATTCACCCTCAAACACGATCGAAACAATATGCTCGTCGAGAAGTTGTCATTGCTGGACTATTTACAAACACATACAAAAACCTACTACGGGGTGATGTAACTGCTGTGATTAAGGAACAAATTTATTGCAGCTTTAGTCTCCATTCCTCTCGCACCCTCCAACACAATAAAAGCGGAGTCGAAGGCCAGTCAGAACGTGCGAGCACGCATGCCCACACGCATACACAGCGAGGTCAGCTTTCTCCATACATACAGCAAACCTTCCCATGTGTACATATTGTGAAAGGCATGAATTGCACTCAATGGAGCTCTCAGCGCTTCTTTTCAATTTAGATAAATTAAGGAACACATGATAAGTGTGAGCAGTTCTCGTACTGTATGTCACTTATATATGCCAACATCAAGTCAGGAAACGCAAGCTGACACAAACCACATGGGTCTTCAAGGCGCTTCTCCAGCTCAGGAGCCGAGAAGCTTGCTCCTTGCCAACCCCGGGCTTTGCCAATAGCTTCTTGTTTCAAGTAGTAAGGCCAGGAGCCCCTAGTAGTTTCTTATGCTCCCTAAAAGACAAATAATCAGAAAAAAGTGCATACGCACAACATCGCACAACGGGAATCAGCACAATGCTGCCCATTCTCGGTCCCTGCCTGGTGCACAGGGACTTGATCCCCAAAGGTGCCATAGGCCACCCCGCAGTTTGACGGGTAACCCACGTCAGAAACTACCGAGGACTGCGTACACCTGGGCGATGCTCATGCCATACGCGGTTTGCCGATGCAGTCAGGCCGCAAGCAGCGGGATAGTAGCTAATCTGAACACGCCGCAAAGGACTTGCCTCAAATCTGTAAGGGCCTAGCACAGTGGAACCAACACTAGGTGTGCCTAACTTTCTGAAGTGGGTGAGAGCGGGCCAAGGGGTGTACTGTGCACCACTCTAATGCCTGCACTACTTAGACTTATGCGTATGCTTGCTTTTGTATCCATATGAACACGGGGGAAAAACACACACTGTATGGAACCCTGCCCGCATTCGCATCGAACATACTAGAACTCCTAGAGCACAAAGCGTGAAACATGAAGATCTTACAACTGTTGTTTAAGCATCATTACTAGGTGCATTTAGACTCCCAAAGCATGTGGTTTGGTTTGCTTTGACAGAACTCCGTTGGCACTCCCATCCAACCAATGGAGGTTCCCCGATTACTGAACCAATCTGGCATATTTAGTGGATGAGTACGGGAACCTGGACATGGTTTGAAAGGACGTAAACCTGACAACTTATATATTTTGTCTTGAAGCTGGGGAACTGGGCATTTATCTTGACTGTTACAATAATCTCAGAAATGAACAATGGACATCGCGAAAAGGAAAGCATCATTCATTCCATTTGTCCTTTCACTCTTTTGCCAGTCATTTTGTTCCAGCAGTCTGTGTTCAAGGAAACTTGGTGCAAATCACCGTCCAATACTTTTCGGCATGAGTACCTTCATGGACATTCAACAAAATCTCGTCGGGACCACAGCTAATTAAAATCCGATAGCTGAAAGAGTTAATCATAACGCGTGCAGGCACTTAGCCGCCAGTGTGCAGCTGCGAACAATGGCCCGCCCGATGGAAGAACAATATTTTTACGTTACATCAAGGAACGTACGACTGACTGTTTTTGTATGGAAAAGGCCTAGTCAAAGGATCCCAACGAACACACCTGTGCTATGCGTGCTGAAGCAGCAGTGCGTCCAAAAGCTAGTGCAGTGATTGCCCAAAACAACACCATTCTCTTAGCAGGACTGCGCTGATCATGATTACAAATCAGAACTTAGCAATGACACGGTCCGGCTATATGACAAAACCCGCGCACGTTGTATTAAATAGAGTTGGCACACGATCTAGCTGTTCCCCACTGCACATTCTGTGTCCATTATTGTAGTCTTGTGCTGATTCTGTCTGAGGTCTCTGCGTCCAGGGTTGGTTCGAATTCAGCAAGTCGGGATAGCCAGCGAAAATCACGTAGTCCTCGCGGTTTCTGAACTTTCTGTGCGATCAAGCTGGCAGAATCAAATGCATGGTGTGACAGCTTTTGCACATTTTTTGGCTCTTGCACTTGGTGCTGCAGGGTAAGTGATCAAACCCCGACTTGGAACAAACTTGCAGGTCACGGCCTCTGGCAAGTACTCATTGGGCACACTGATAATGCATTTGTTCAAAACAATTGGCATCGTTTGCACCATGAAGGCAATTCTGCTGAGTGACATGATTAATTCTATCTTTCGGCACATATGCGATTCTATAGAGAGATCTTTTGGAGTCAAGAAAACCAATCGGTCCTGATTGATGTTGTATGGACTGCTGCTCCAGGAAGAGGTAAAGAGGTCCTCGAGAACGCATTGCACCCTGTGGAGTCATTGTGGATTTTGATACTTTAGAGCTCTATATATGCAGGTACACCAATGTATGTATACTCCATAGTTCCATAGGTATCATGCAAACCATTGCATCCATCAACGTCCAAGAAATGTAATTATACGTGTTGCTGAGCGCCAGGCGTAGGCACTGGGTGCGCTAGTGTTGGTCATGAAGCCAGCGTATACTGAGTGCACCTGGCGAGGTGCACTTTCGGGGACATCCAAGACCGAAGACAGCCTCCTATATTAGCATTTCAATTATGTAGACTTTGCTTCAGCCTTAGTCTTCTTGCACTTCCATGTCACACATCAGGCAGAAACACAACTCCTGAAAAATGGATCATGACAAGTGCCTAAGTACCCAGCCGATAGGTCTGACTTTCAAAAGGCACACAGTATAATATGTCAGCTGTTTGCAGCAGCTTTTGCACCTAAGTGTAGGTAATGTAATTCATGTCTTATGGCATACGAAACATATAATACAATATATATATATACACAATGTACACTGCAATGTACATAGTTGTATTAATTACTCTTTTAACATGCCCGCAACGATCGAATTAAACCAGCCAGGGTCACACGGCAGTCTCGAACGTGGCGAACTACAGGGCATTCTTGGATCATAGAATTAAAGGAATCAGCTTCCATTGAAAACAGCCTGGCAGCCCGGTCTTTTTGATTATGAAAGGTTTGTAATAACTGATTATGTGAGACCCACGAACTTGCAGTTCTCTAAAAGGCCACACGATGGTTGCGAGTAGGTCTATGAGACTAGTAGTGACTAGTGAGCCCACCCTTCAACTCTAAGCCACATCTTTCTCAACAAACAAAATAGGCCTGGACAGTTCAAACAGCAGGGCGACAATATGAATGTCCGAACGAACAATGGTCTCTTCCATATTCTGGTTTTCTGTCAGCAACGATGTTACATCATGTTACAATCCTGAATATGAGAATCCGTGATAAACCTTGGTGCATAAATTGAAGCTTTTTTGGCACGGCTCAAGAGTTGCTTTCTCACTAACACGGCAAGCCCACTATGTGGGATGTCTCTTGACATCTAGCCATCTAGCTAGTGTATCAAGCCAAGCACCATGTGTCAATTTCTATGCATGATGTGTTAAGCATTGTTAAGCATTTGCAGGCGGCGACGTCCCGGCATCCATCTTTGCTGTGGGGCTGATTTCAAGCTGGTCGCCAAAGGAGGTTGCTAAACAATGGCGCTTTACCCCCAAGGAAATCGTCATGATTAAACATGACATACCAATTGTCGCCCGACAACCTTGTTAAAGGAATTGAACAGGAGGGGAGCGCAGCCTCGAAGTCTCAAACATATCTTGTTTCCTCATACCTTGACATTCGCACACCTGTTCGCATCAATCAAAGCCAGCAAGGCAACTCCTGGTTGGCATTTTCCACAGTGACGTCCAACACCGTGGTCCAGTTCTGCAAAAAACACCAAACCGAGGAGTTTTCTTTTTTTTTTCTGGGGGGGTTGAAGTCAACTCCCTTAGCAGTGCAAACATTAGGATGCAAATTGTAACTCCTTCACTCTTTGCAACCCGCAGAAACCTATTTGTTGATGACACACAGTCACATGCTGGAATTCTGATTCCAATCAATGTAGCAAACAAGTATCAAACAAGTGCATGTCTTCGTGGCATGGACTCCCAAAGTCAGCAAACGACTGAACAAAGAACATCCAGTTACTAAAGTTACTTGCACAGCTTCACCGCAATGTGTCCCTGTCTGAGTGTGCACTTCTCAGAGTCTTGCTTCGTGCTTGATGGGTAGAGAAGTTGAACCGTTTGCACAAGCACAATAGTTGCTCCAATCTGTTCAAACCACGTCTTTAGAATGATTGGAATGCAAATCCGCTTGAAAGCACCACACGAGCATTACTCAGAAGATCGTGCCTCCACCTATTTTGTATTGTTGGGATTTACGCGGCAACTCACGCACGGCTCCCTGTTAGTTCAGCTTATGCTAGAAGGACACGCAAGCTGCACAAACCAGTAAGTGGTTCTTGTGCGATCGTGCATGGTGCGAGCATCCATGGTACAAACAGATACCAACAAATGCACAGTGTCTTTGAGCATAGCTCACACGGTAGCCTGCTTTGCTGCCTTAACTCAGACTGAACTACAGTATATATACTGTATATGAATGTATTTATATGATAATATGTGTATGAAGCATGCACAAAGAGTCCAGCCTCGGTCATCGTGGAATTCACTGCACGAAAGCCTCCAAAGAGAAACTCACAGGGCAGCTTAAAGTAACCACCTTGGTGACGCACGCTCTCGATTTGCTGCGCTGCTGGTCAAAAAGTGAAGTCCAGCGTTTACCAAAAATACTTGGAACTTTGCGCAACTGGCTTGTTCTACACGTGTGAGGCTATCATCCGCTGCCTAATTTTTGCTTCATTGTAGCTCAAATGCATGCATGAAGCAAGCCAATGATTGGTTGTGCAGTGTTTTGCACTGAAATCTGAGGCCCATCAAATTCTGCATTTCAGAATAGCGCTTGGCACACCCGCAGAACTCAGAACCTTCTCAAATCCATCAATTGACCAGGGCATGGAGTATTGTGACCACTTTTTGGTCTGCTCATCTTCTCCACGGCTTGACTGCAGCGACCTTGCTTCCTGCCAGAATTTCAGAGCCCAAGAGGATTCTGCACGAAGGACGATCTCGCAGCCCGGCAATGTATTCACTGCGGGTGTCTTGCACATTCTTGCACGAGGATCTGCCGTCCAAGTGCTGGTCCGACAGTGTCTCTGTTAAGCTCGTCCAGCCGCAAAACATGTCAGTCTGTCTCCACCGACTAGACCTTGTGCCTCTTATATAATGAACTTTTGGAAACAAATCCTTGTAACTTGCTTCATCTATGTAATGTAGGATGAGAACCATCTCATTAGCACCTCAGTTGGCTCCATTGCAACCAACCCCTTTCTTCATATTGCTAAAATGTTGAAACTGATTGTTGCGAGAAAAAGAGAACATACCTTTGTCTGATCACCTACGACAAAGGTGCAAGATCACACCCAGGAAATTCTTCAAGACTCTTGCAGTGCACAATCACCTCATACACGCCACATGCAAGGATGTTATGGGCGCTTGTATGCCTAGCCGTAGTAGACCCCTCATATCCTGGAGCTATAAACTGCATGGCTACTCAGGACAAAGATTGAAGCAACTCTAGAACAAGCTCCCATGTCCACTTGAGTGCTTTTGCCTAGCTGCAAAGGCTGTTGGTGTTCCAATAGCATATCCCAAGGTGTCAGATACTGCAGCCGGAACTACCAGCTGAGTCAAGCAAAGTGATTCAGCAAAGGTGGCAGCTGTTGAAGGCCCACCAACGGCAGCATTGCTGGCAACAAGCCAAACTGGAAGTTGAATGAACCTGGCGTTTCTGGTGCTCTGAGTCAAGCTACGCAGCAGCCCGACTCCCAGGATAGTTCAATAATCAAAGACCAAACCGACAAAGTTCTCCGAGCTGATGAAGGTCCAAACAGCAATGTCATTCCCAATTGTTCATATCTTGGTTACATCATATTACATCCATTCCTCTCTCTACGCAGCTTTCTTCCATGAAAACTCCTCATCAATGGCCACAAGTACAGCACTTATCCTATGTTGGTGCCTAAAATTAATAGCAGGCAGAGTTCTGTTTCATAGTGAATTCTCGGCCAAAAAATGGCCCACCATGTCCAACACCGCCCAAAGGCTGCCTTCTACCAAAAGCTCCTTTCAGCAGCTGACTCCCCAAAGCGGCAAACAGCAAGTGCCCAAGCAAAACCACTGCAGAAAGAAGAAAAATCCCAGCACCACCGGCAATGCCACTACCAGCACCAATGCCTGCGAACATCAATGAACTGGGCTCCTCTGCTGTGATACTGATTTTCGCATGTTCAAGCACACCTCTGGACTCAAAGTCCAACATAAGGTGGTCAAAGAGCATGTGACTTGAACAAAAGACAAGGCGGCAGCATACCCAAGTCCCTCATGAATAGTCTATTGCGAAATCTCACGAAGCGTTTGATCCTCGATATGAACACTCTCCATGCTCGTGATCTGATCCAAGGGATATGGGGCCAATGTTCTGGAAGTTCCCAATGGCCCTGCCTAGTGTTGTGTAGAAGCAGCCCAAGAACAACTGCGCAACATAGGCACCACTTCCAGCCACTCTATGGCACTGTTGGGATGACGCCCACAGGCGACATGATTGAGCCAGCACCTGTCTGGATGAAACCAAGTCAACTATTTGTTGACTGCAATAAGAGAAAATGGTGCAAGCTTCGCCATATTGTGCAGAACAGTCTCAACGACTCAACAACTGTTTCGGTGCAAACATTGGCTTTCCTGACACATGTCACAGGTTCTGCATGAACAAGCAGCAGCTTTATCCAATCTATGCTGCGCTTCGCTTCATTAAGGGTTCCTCACATCGATTTGACCACATAATGAGGTGGCCACACTAATATCAATATATCTTACCTCAACGAAGAGATTGCAATGACAACTTCTTTGCAGTGGTGCCAAAAGCCTCTGCGGCCGAGTAGCAACTGCAAGAATCACAGCCATGGCAGAGTTGGCACCAGGAAGCTTCAAACGTGAAGCACAAGAAAGGGACAAGGAACAAACACACAAAGCTGTGGTCGCCAACCAAACACGAAGTGCCAATATGCTCCAAAGGCTCATCCTCGGAAAATTGCACTTTGGGCATGGCACGCTACTTGATACTGTGTTCGCATATGTTCTGTGTTGTTGACATCCTCCTGAAGAAACTTACCTGCCTCTCAACTCCGGCCAAAAAAACAGCAGCAAACCATTCCAAGTGTCATATCCTCTTCCGTTGTTTCCATCTTCGCAAATGTGTTGTCAAAGCCGGTCACTCCATACCTCCCCACTCTTGAGAACTTTGCTGCCAACATCAGCCCGGCAAAATAGAAGCACATCAGCAGAACATCAGCAGCGGCCAAACAGCCCAAGAAGCCTTGAGCATCCTTGGCCAAACCAGTTTCCCAAGCAACTTCAGCCAAGTTTGCGCTGCCCCCAATGTATGTCGCCACCAAGCATCCACAGACTTTGGACACTAGGGCAGTTGGAATATTGGCCAAGCTCGATGTTGGAAAGTAAGTCACAGAGTAAAGCGCGATAAAGAATGCAGCAATGGCACCGCCACAAGAAGCCAGGGAGCACACCAAAAAGGCTATCAAAGTTCGCAACATGTTGGAACTGTTCTTGGATTGTCTTCTGTCCTGTCGAGCCTGTGCTGAGAGAACCATCAAAGGGAGAGCTGCAGGTAGCAAACGCGACGACAAATAATCATACATGGGATGGTATAGCGGCAGAATACTGAATGTCCTTAGCATCCATCCAAAGCCAAATGATAGCAACGGGCTCGTAATTCTTCTCCCCAGTATTGTCCGGCTTTCAAGAGCCAGTGAAGCTGCCGAAGCACTGAGTAGATACAAAGGAATGCTGGAACTGAGGCTGGAAAGACCTTGTCTAACATTCCTCACGGGCAAGGTATGTCGATCATGAGCTCGGAAGAATGGCAGTCACAACATGTCACAACTGGCTTTTTTGGGAGTCAGCTTGTATATAACTCAAAAAAGAAACAGCCCTGGTGTCAATTTTGCACCAATCGGTGAGTAGCCAACTTGGCTTGTCTGGTTTCCGTGGAACCATGGAGGCAAGTAGCATCCAATGATATCGGCATTCCTATTGAAACGCATTGCCGTAGAGAAGACACGAGGACTTGTGAAATCCACATGTTCCAACAGCGAGTGGCCGTCTCCTTGCCCGTGGCCCTGGCCCCAGCTCCAGCGGTGCTGGGTGAAGGGTCGAAGACCCCAGCAGTTTTCCCGGCCATGAGGACGGCGGCGGCCGAAAAGCAATCAAAGCAAAGGGTTCGGCCATGGCCATCTCTGAGAGACATGAGTCTGGACCATCTGAGGATGCCGAATGGCATCGAATGGCAAAGAAAACATGCACCAAGGTGCGTCACCATTCTGCTGCTCATGCTTTGTAAGTTTTTCATAGTTTTTCCGAAGTCGGTTCTGAATCTGAAAGAGAAAGTGGCCGCTCACTATTCTTGCAAGCCCGCTTGGCCCCGCCTCCTTGCTTGAACAACTAGAGATTACCTACTCAATTAAGGGGCAACTGGCCGCTACTTGCTACTGGACGCAGGAAGGATAGCTCACGCTTCTTCAAGGAGGGCGGCGGGGAGCTTCCTTGAAGAAGCGCTCGGGCTCGCACTATTCAAAATTGGTTCCTAGATTTTAGGGAAACTCAGGTCTTGCTCTGGTTACTTGCTGCATGATGCGCTCCAACGACGAGGCCGCGGAATGACAAACTCTTGGTTGATGACTGGAACCACACCAGTTCTGGCCAATCCTCAGCAACAACGGCGAGGCACCAACCAAGCGCAAGTGAGTGTTCTGAATGGGAATGGGGATCCAAGACATTTCACACCAAGCAGGATGCTCGAGTCCAATTCAGTTGAACACCTAATTGATCTTTTTGGTGAAAGAAAGGGGTTGATCACACACCGGTTCCCACCACCTTGCGCCTACCAAAGCCTTGGGACCACGGCTCAGAGCTTTTGTCCGCAATCTGCATGATTAGTAAGGGTGCGTAGCAAACCAGCGTAATGACCTTAGGGGAACCCCCGTCTCTGTCCCGTCACGAACAAGCAAGGACACAGCAGAGGACCATCCTGACAGCTCAGTAGCAGTGTAGCTGCACAACTGCAAGAGTCTGTATCCTTACTACTCAAAGCTGGGTGTACGATCTGAGGCCCTTGCAGAGATCAGAAGCAATGTGGAGTGAAAGCGAAAAAAAGCGCCACAAGCCTCCCCATAGTGTGATGCAATGAACCTTGAAGCAGTGGCAATCATGATGCACGGAGTACTCCACTTAAAAATCTTACAAATGCATTGATCGAATCCTACTTATTACTCAAACCATCTCAAACCGAATACCCGACTCACAGAATCAACACCGACATTAGCACAACCATCCAAGCCCCAGACTTAATATCCCGCGTTTGCGGGAGGAAACGCCAGTAGATCTCAGGTGCACTATCTACAAGACAAGGCTCCACAATCTGTTCTTCCAACATCCGAAGCACCCATTTCGTCCAATTTTGGGAGCCTGTGATCATATGTGAGATTATATCATGAAAGCATGAGGTCCCTCATGTATATATAATTATATATATATATATACGTGCACACAATCCGTGTCTGTGCTTCTTTTTGATCGACATCAAACTGGTACTACATAAAGTGCAACAGAACAACAATACCTTGCAAAAAGGAGCCTTCTTCGGTTAAGAGACTGACGCTGTTGATGATGGCCTGCAGAGTCTTGAACCTTGGTGCAAAGCGGGTCAAAGTTTCGTCTGCAGCAATGATCCAACACTCGCATACATATTGACATATTGATCCTATTCCAAAGCATAAAGGTGACATCAAGTGACTATTGTTTGTTGGTCCTACAACAGACTTAGCGCCCACCTGGCAAAGCAACCTCACAGTTGTGAGGGTAAACCCAATGGGGTAGAACGAATCCAATGCATATAATGGTGTAGTATAGTGTAGTGCAATTTACACTACATCTTTGACGCAATGTGAAATCTAAATCGCCCAACGATTAGTAGCTCTTCCGGTTTATCCGACCTCGCCGTGCCAATGTCGATGTCTAGTTTTCCAATATCCTGGCTTTCTTCAGGGTGACGGCAGAATCACTGCAGGGCAAAGTGGCAAGGCTTGCTGTTCAAAGGATCCCTGTGGACAAGCTTTGACACCTGTCCTTCTCGAGGTTCTGGATATTTACGTCGAGGCCACCAGCTCCCACCAGTTTGATGGCATTGAGTTGACCCTGGCGGCGCAAGTGAGAATGAGCATGATCATCTGTGGCAACATTGTCGGTTGCATTACTCTGTTCGCACAACTTGCAAGCAAACGACCAATCGAGCACAGAAAAAAGACCTCAAAGCCATCGATGCACAGAATAGGCTCCAAAACTGTATCTATGTCCTCTGCAATTATTTCAAGTAAGTTGTCAGCAATCTCTCATATATTATCTCCTTCCTCCCACCGTCGTTCCAAGCATGTCCAGTGGTCTCCCAACCTTGGGAATCGCCTTCCCCGTCCTAGGAGTTTCACCCAATTCCGTCATCAATCAAACAATGACAAGTGGAAGCTTCAAACTTCTCACATCGCTTGAATCATCACTTGAAATTGCTGGAAGCTTCAATGAATCATCAATTTGAAGGCTACTGTATCTGATTGTCATTTCTGTTAGGCCGAGTTCTACACATCAATCTGAGGCTGTTGTTTGCTGCAACTGTCGAAAGCTGGTTGCCCTGCCAAGCATTCATGATGCAACACTGGCGGAAACTCTTGAGTCAGCAAGGACATCGAAAGCAAACAAGCATGCAGCATGCCGACCGTATGACTAGCACACTGCAGTACCACCCTATCGGTTGTGAAGTCAAGCATTTCTTTTCACCACAGTGGCTCCTGACGAATTCATGGTTTCGCTGCGCTTCTTCCTTTGGAAGTGCCAAAGGCAGCGTTACTCAACTTTCCTGGACAATTGGAAAGTTGGACTTGAGCTGTGCTCTCTTTCGCTTGGCAAATGCAATACTGCAGGCTGCACGAGAGAATGCATCCAAGACTTGGCGACCAACAGGAGCTAAGAACTGCATGAGCATCTGCATCTAGTGACTGCCAGTGAGCCTGAATGAGCCTCAATGAGCCTCGCCCTTCCAACCCATCAGCTTCTCCGTTAAAATGGAGAGCTCTGCCTGAAAGCGCCGCATGTGACCCGAGAGCTGCTCGAAGGCCAATCGAGTCTCTCGAGTCACCACAAGCATGTCAATGGCCTTGGCAGGTCCTCGTGCAGTGGAAGTGGATTGATTGCCACGGTTTTTCGATTTTTTTTTGCGGGGGGGCGGGTAGGCCGAGAAGGTAGTAGCTAGATAGCCAGTAGAAGCAAAAGTACCTGGTAGCTTAAGTAGCTACTACCTAGGACGCAGGATAGCTCACGCTTCTTCAAGGAAGCGCTCGCACTATTCATTTGGTTCCTACAGTAGATTGTTAGGGAAACTTAAGTTTGAATCCATGGATCATGATTGATTGATCCTTGTTCTATCGCACTTTGGACATTCTAAAAAAGGAGCAGCATGCATGAACCATGAACCCGGTCCTTGCAATCTGATGCACCCGTTCAGAAATTCTTCAAAATCGATTGAGCCACTTTGGTTAATGTCCAGCATATCGAACAGAAATTTCGCCTCGCTCGGCTCGATGTCCAAATCCCGGAAAAACGCCAGGACCTCCCTGTCCTCACTAGGGCCAGTGACTCCACGTCTTCAACGGAAGCTTCAAGCACTGTGTTAAAAGGCTGGATTATGAACATGCCACGATAGGAACCTCAGTGCCTGTTTGATCTGTGTGAAGGCTAACCAATGTTTACACACAATGATCATTCAATGATACTAGTGCCATAGCCGCTAGCCGCTAGCCCAAGTCCTTGGTGTGGTTCAGGATCTCCTTAAAGGAGATCTGCCCGGTTTCATCATCGTCCAGGGACTTGAACAGTCGCCGCGCCTTCATCGCTCGCTGCATATCTTTCACCTCTTCTGCCCGGCAAATGGCATTTTGAACGAAGGTTCCCGTGACCTGTCTGGTGCATCAGGCAGATTCACATCGTTTCTGCGAATGCCCTTTTTGCTTCCTCTGTCTGAGGCCGTCACATGTCATGTTCTCGGCATCTTTGGGGCTCCAAAGCTGGGCCATCGCACTGTTGCATCGTTCAATGGCACAGAGATGTGCTTTGTGCGTGAAGGTGTCTCGCACGCTCAGGGCTCAGGCACGTTTACACACTGTGGACACCGCATGACACCTTATCCTGTACGTTTCGTTGCTTTAAGGTCAGATCTTTTTTGAGGGGGTCCTTGGAACGCAAGCAGCCCAGGAAAAAGTTGTACAGAATTGCATAATATCATCATGATATCATAAACCAATGTGCATAACTCCATTATTGTTTATTAATATTACTTATACGAGTACAGTTGATTCGCGCTATGCCACGATGCCTCCACCAAAGCCACACAAACACACACATCTTAGAGCTTCCACTGAAAGAAGTTTTCTGTCTGGAAGGAACAAGAATCATTCCGAACTTGCATGTTGAACAGAAACAAACAACTGCAATATGTTCTTATTATGCTTTCACCTGCATTCACTCACTATGGTTACCTCTGCTTCCAACTAAGCTAGCGGCCACGTTCATGACTCCCAAAATAGCAAAAGCCATAAAGAGAACCAGCAGGAAGGCTGCTAGGGTGGAGATTTCTTCCAAAATGGGCGACACCATGCCACCCCAATCCAAGCCGCCCGTCATGCCCTGGAAGAGCGACAGCATCGACACGGGCACATTGCCAAACAACGGTTCCAACGAGTGACCCACGTTGCTCTCCACACGATAGACCAATACAATTTGAGTCAAGTAGATGGCCACCTGAGAGATGCATGAAATTGCATGACATTGTTAGCAATGAGCATTGTTAAGAAGGCTGTGTTTCACCACATTGGTTCTTCCATTATCTGTACAAATGCCAAAAGAATGACTCGAGTTTCTGAGTGTGTGTGTGTGTCTCTATTTCTCAAAAAGGTCCATTCGACACAGCTGTGCAAATAACGAAAGACCTGCGTTTCACTGTGAGAGCAGGGGTTCCAAATTGGACAAAGCGGAAAGGAGGGAGGCCGAAGAAAGGATGCTTAATTGGAGGCTCAAGACACGATGTAGATCATTAGGCCCAATAGGACGACTGTCCAGAAGAAGGGTTTGGAACAATAAAGTAAGCAGCTCACCAGAAGACGAAGGTCTTCAGCCATCAAAGCGATGCGAAGGACTCGTAGCACCCTTACTGCTCTCAAGATTCGGGCGATGCGCAGCAGGGTGGTGGGAGACATTTGATGTAGTGCTCCAACGGACTCACCAGCTGAGATGGCCATCAAAAGCTCTTCCAAGAGCTGGACGCTCACCAAGATCAAGTCAAATACATTCCAAGCCCATCCAACCTCAGGGCACTAGCACCGTTAAACATCAAGCCACAACGTGCCTTGGAGATTGGGTCTTGTTGGAAGTTACACGGCCAACAGCACAGAAACCCTCCCCGCATGAGCGTGTTGAGTGCACGGTTTGGGGAACCTTTTCCACGGATGTCATGTGGATGTCTCATGGTGCGCTGCTAAATGCTTCCGGTATGGATACCGGTCTCTTCCGGTCCCGCCTGCGTGAAGAACTCGAGTCGATATGCCACGAGTCGGAGAGTGAGTTCCACGGTGAAGATGATGCAATAGACCACTTCGATGACGCGGTGCACCTCCGAGGTGTCGCCCACCAGGTTCTCGGCCATCCAGTTGGTGGACAGTCCAATCTGAAGAGCACTGGAGGAAATCAAAAAGATCGTCAGCAATTCGAAGTTGCTGCTAGTCACTAACTTATGACATTTTGCATGAAAGGTCGATTTGAAGGTTGTGGTTTTTGCTTTGTCTTGTGCAGTGGTGACCAAGCCCATTCCTCGACCAAAGGCATCCCCTTTCTCGACCTTATGTTCAAAGATATTGAGCTTCTGTTGGCTGCTCTCCATACTTTCGGCCCACTTTTGGCTCGCGACGCTGCTCTGTGCAAACCTCTTGGAAGGCGTTTTTGCAAGGGAGCCTTTATCAGGCATTGACCCAGGCAAAGATGGCATGCTCACCTCATCAACCACCAAATCGGGAAAGGAGTCTCCAACATGTGTCACTTGAACCGCATCCTCGTCCTCCTCATCTTCATCTCTCACAGACTCAACTTCATTTGAGTCAAAATGGTGTGTCTCTGGAGTCTTCACCTCTATCGTAGGCTGTGTGGATAGAGGTGGACGTGGACTGAGTCCATTGAAGGAGATTCTCCGTGTATTGGTGATGGGATTGGGTGACAAGCTCTGTGAGTCTGACCTTTCAAGCTTCATCACCACATTGCTCACTCGCCGCTCAAAGACATCCTTACTCATGGGCTCATGAGCTTTGTGGGGAAGCCTCTGGCTGATCTCCGAAAGCTCCCTGCGCAAAGCTCCAAACTCGGTCTGAAGATAGCTCCGCAAAAATTGCAAATCTCCTGCATCCATAGCCATGAACTCCAGTGGCAATGCCACAATCTTAAGGGTATCAAATAAGACTGCTTCTTTCAGGATGCTAGTATGATGGTCTGGCAATGACATTTTGTGTGACTTCATGTGACTTCTCTTTGGAATCTGGAGACTGCAAGGCTGAGCCGAACTCCTGCTGGAAAACGAAAGAGTCAAATGACTCAAAAGTCAAAAAAGGGCCTGTGACTTTATACAAATGTCTAAATTCTAAAGTGGGTGCTCTAGAAGTGCTGCTTTTTGGGGAGGCGCAAAACAACGCGAAGGGGTGCTGGGCACGGTGGACAAGACTGGTGGAATAAGCTTCGGAGCTTCTGTAGGCCGGGTGCTTCTCGGTGTTTTCCTTCTCGGTTTTCGCTTAGATGCCGACGCGCTCACGTTCATCTTGCACTCGCTTCTGCAGCTCTGCCTTGGGAGACTGGTGCTGCTCAACTCGCATTGTTGTGAAAAAGTATGGGTTACGATTGATGAACCGTTCAATGAAGCACCTCTAGGCCAAGCCACAACTTCTTGTCCCAGCTCTTGCATTTCCTGATGGTAGTGGCAGCTTCTCTTCTCAACAAACATGTCATGGCAACAAATATAGTAAGTATGATGTCGAGAGCGAAGAAAAACTGCGAATCAAGATCAAATAATATGCTATTATGTGTTGCTGTGTTGCTTAACAATATGTCCTTCTTCCACTCTGATTGCTTTGATGTCCAATCATGGCCCTGCCTCCATCCATGCTTTGTGCTGCCTTTCTGCTTTGAAGCACTTGCCCTCACAGTCCTGAATCCTGGAGAACAAGCGCCAGGTGAAAACCCATGGTTCCTCAGGTTCCTCCTCGTTGGAGATGATAAGAGTCGCGGACAAAACATCTTCGTGTCCCCAATGCAAGGTTTTGAACAGCTTGTTGCAAAGCCCCAAAACGCTCCACATGCTGAAGCACCATGGACCATGTTTGGCTTTGACTAATACTGTGGAATTTTAGAATTTCCATAAAGAAATAATCCAAGATGTCTTGCGGCCTGAGCCGCCGCAAGAGCCTCCTGAATGAACCTGCGCTGACTGTCATCCTGCCATGTCCTGCCTTCCAGCAAGCCGTCGAACCAAGCCCTCATAGTGAGGAAGCAATGCACTGTCCACGGCATCGAAGACATGCTTTACCTCTGCAGAGATACACAGGATTCGAAGAATACAAGTAAATATTACACAGTCGGCAAAACCTGATGGATAGTGAAGATTAGTGGGCTCCAATGTACAGCACGTGAGTCAAGGGACGGCTCATTGCAAAATCCAAATGTTCAAATCTGCATGCAAATTACAATCCAATAATTGTTGGACACCCGTCAAAATGTCTGTGTGTGTGCCACCAAAAGTAGCGTTTAGGCACAAGCACTTCACGCGTTGTCCAAAAAAAACCTTCGGACTGTGGGTCACCTGCAAATGGGGATACATCGCCTTGGCAGCACTGAGCTTATATCATCACGTTTGAGCCTCTCATCTGTCGTGCAGTTGCACAAGAAACTGGGCACACTCGCATGGAAATGAAATATTAAAGCTGATGCAAGCTAATGCTTCATCTAATTCCTGGCCGACTAGCCAAACGAGCTGAGTCACCAGCCCTGCGACGCTCCTGGAGCACCTTCAATTCTTCCAAGCAAACGGGTTGACTCGAAGGTCCACTTGAATCAAGCTACAAAGCACCATTGTGTGGGAAGAAAAGTTTTCTCAACAATCATGTTTCTCATGAATCCCCGTGTCTAGAGTTCGAGCATTGTGTGCGTCCGTGTCGAACTGCTGTTGTTTTATCAACAGCTAGGCAGCAAAATGAGTTTCTTCAGGTGACCCAGCTGACCAATGGAATGGACACACTCGCCGCAGCCTAAAGCCTCGGACCTACAGCCGTTTGACCCCGGAAATTGAACAAACAGCTTGAAAACGCTCTATTAGGGGACACAGGATGTTGACGCAACAACTTGTTCCAGGTGCTTTTCATTGTTTGGTCCAATGGTGGCTGATCAAATTCCAATGGTGGCTGAACGAATATCGTTCGCAGACTCACTGCGAAGCATTTCGTGAAGAATATACTTGGCATGCGCTGGAAGGGAACCGTCGATAGATCTTTTGCTTTCCGCAACCCATCGCAGATCTTTCGCGAAAGGCTTGAAGAAGCACCAGAAAGGTCGTTCACAACAAATCAAGCAAGGATATTTTTATCAATTCCCATAAGTTGCCAACAAGTGAATCACACACATACAGCACAAGGCAATGTTCGTTGGCAGCACCTAGGGACGTGTTCACTTTCCAAATTGCCTGCATCAAAGTGTCTTCGAAGTCGTCTGGCACAGGCCTCTGCCGATGCAGTGACAGTGCATCCAGGCTTTTGCCAAAACACGACCCTCAAATCATGTCGAATATGTGTATGTCCATTATTCGACAAATTGCCCGGACTTTTGAAAAGGGCTGTTCTGTTTAGTCTACCACTCTGCTAGCATCTTGGGCAAGGACGGTTCCTGTCCTGTTCACAGTCGCAGCATGCAGTGTCAAAAAACATCATTCAGGAAGGTCAGCTAGATTTTGCCAACAATAGGGAAGCATAGAGGATGGATTGCCAGCAGTCACAGTTATCAGTTATCATGCAGGGAGCATAATTTAAACGTACCAGTATATTATACTTACAACCAGTCCTGCGGCATCCTGGTGGTCTTGACGGTTGCATCCACAGTAGGAATGGGGAAAGTGTCAAACCCAAAAACCCTCATGAAGCACAAACACAATGGCTCAAGGCGTGCAAACCAAATAGCATGTATTGAACCCTGCAGTTTAAAGATTCGATCGCAGGGTGTCTCGACTTCCAAGAGTGGGCCTTGCTCTGGTTTGCGTGCCGCTAATTGTCAGTTGAACGAAAACACACATGAGCTTCATATTTAGTTGAACGACATGTCGGATTGAAGGCTTTTAAACATAGCATTATTTGACATTATATATTTGCATAGTAGTCAACACACTGTCAGTGCGTCCGCAGGATTGCACTCCTTCTATTTCTTCAAGAAGTCCTTTGGCCAATTCTTTGCCTTTGCCTTTGGCCTTGCCCTTCAGATCTTTGCCTGCGGAGTCATGTTCACCAAACGCTTTCTCTGAAGCATACACAAGACAAGAAAAGGACAAACTCCCATATGTAACTCCCATTTATTGCAATCTGGGGCGGATGGGTGGTGAGTGATGCTTCCGATGAGTCAAAATAGATGTAACGGATGAGTCTTGCTTCATTTTGCTCTCTGTTGTACGTGGCAAAACACCCGGCAACGTTGGCTTTTTGACTCGCTTGGCCCCGAAGCAGCGAAGCCTTTGCCACCTTTGCCCTTGTCGGGGGCTGCATCTCCGTCGACTTCAGGACGCCTCAGCCGTGCGCATTAAGCATGTGCATGGGAGAAACGCGAGTACCCTCCAGGTGTGGGGCTGCTAATGCTTCCAAATGATTGGAAGGGTGGAATAAACAGTTGTGGACCCTCAAAACACATTACAGTATCTTGCCCTGAGGGCCTCATTTTGAGACCCACCTAGCCTAGTTTGATGGGTTTCGCCTGTTCGACCAATCATCTGTCTTTTGGAGATCTAATTGTTACGATGTACTGTGTGTAATTATATATATAGTATTATAGTACAGTATGTAGTATGTATGTATTTCTATCTGGAGACAATATGTAAAAATGCCCAACTGACGAGATTCTAGATAGAACCAAACCAAAGGGACCGGATAACTATCCCCTTATGAAAATACGCGTGAGAAGCTCACTGGTACCCAGGATGGCTAGTTAGTTGGCTTTTCCGAAGACTTCAAGAAAACAAGGACGAATCATGGAAAGTACTGTATCCTTGCAAGACCCCACCCATGCTCTTTGAATAGCTTGAAGACTCTTGCGGTAGCGACAGTAGTAGCATCACACAAACATGTCAAGGGTAAAGTCTGAGAGGCCGGCTCTGTTCCAATCTCTAAGGCTTTTCCCTTTTCACCTTTCCTTAGATCCGCACATGCTGCATGCCGTCAAACTAGAGCAGGATGACACACATGAAATCGACCCCAGCCATGGATCATGTGTTTCTTGATTCATGGTTGTAGATTCAAAAATCATAAACGTTCTTCTACGCACTGTTTACCCACGATGAGAGCTTCACAAGTTGGTTCTTGTTGTTGAATCTTGGCACCATCCTCAAGTAACTTTCTTGTGCTTTCTCTGCCGGCTGAGTCTCTCCTTGCCCTTGCCCTTTGGCGTGCCCTTGCTTGGTGCATCTCCTTTCCCTCCTTTGCTGTCCTTGCCTTTCTCCCCTTTGCTGCCTTTGGATCCTCCAAACATTGGAGCAAGCAGTGCATCAGTCGCTGGATGCCAACCTATCAAATGCCTTCATGAGAACCAACACGCATGAAAAACAATTCCTCTTCTGGAGAGCGATCGGTTCCCCATCCTTTTTGTTCGGATTCTGCAGCATCAAACCCTGCGAGTGGCAGCACCAAAGATTCTGACATCAACTGAAAGCGAGCAAGAAAGCTGGTAGTTTGACTTTGTGTCCTAGATTGACCAAATGGTCAAAGGCCTTCTGACTTCGCTGACTTGCCCTACATTACATTAGACTAGTAACATAGAATCTTGATGCCCTTTATTATACATATATATATATATATATCGGCTAGTGATAGGGAGGAGCACGCGTCCCTTCAAGAGTCAACACAACTAGCATTCGCAAGACAAGCAAACGACTTCACAACGAAAGAGGGAAAAATACGAATGCGTGTTGGGCCCCTTTATTAGATTCACCATTAAAGGGGTTAAAGGCAGCCAACACATGATTTGTTTCTTCTCTTGAAACACACCTCTTTCTCATCATATCTTCGTGTCTCTTGTGGTTCCTTGCCGTGCGAAACACCAAGGCTGGGCCTTTGCCCTTCTCGCTGCCCTTGCCCATGAGTCCAGGAGGGCCCTGCTGTGGCAACGATGCTAAAAAACGTCCAAGCAAAGCACTTCTAATCAAAAGTTGCATGACTTTCCAAGTGAGACCTAGTGCAAACAAGAACACATCTAATATTTAGGTCAACACATTGAAAGAAGAACACACTAGCACAAACGCATCAACAGATTTTGGAGCAAGCTCAAAGACCATCTGGAATTTGAAGGTATCTTATGGAGAATGAGCTACTCCTCAGGTCTTATAACGAGCCGTGTGCCAGGGACCAGGGACGTGTTGCCGTTAGAAGCTAAGCGGCTGGATGTGGTGGATTACTTGGCTGTTAAGTGTCGTGATTCCCAGACTTCCATTCAGTCAGGTATACATATATATATATATGAATGCCTACGACAGTGGTAAGAAGACCAAATAAGACCAAAGCCCCCACAAATACTTTGTAAAATAGAGTTGAAGAACAAAGCAACCGAGGTATGACTACTTAGCGCCACATAGCGCCACCGTGTGATTTGCTCGATTCTGCGCTTGCCTGCCGTCTTCAAAACAACAGCTAAACTAACATGGACCACTTGAGTTATCACCAAGCTTTGCGAAAACAAGTGCACACTACTCTTCGATTCTTGGCATCTCGTCATCATGTGTATTCCTTCAGGAATGGATTCCCGAATCCTCATCATGGCCACATGAAGTGGCATGTTTTCCTGCAGGTGGGGTTGTAATTGTGCAATGTGTGTTTGGGGTTCTTGCACCTGTCTGCAATGGCCATCTCTAGAGCATCACAATCATCGGGCTTCCAATGGACTGAACTCGCTTGTCATTTCATGTTGGCCACAGGCACTTTGCTCCAAATGCGGTACCAAAGAAAACGAGTCGGCCCGCTGTTGCAACATGTCCAGGATTTGAGGAGAGATTCTTTCTGATTTCTGATGCCGAATCTAACTCGCAATCCTAGCAATGTGAATGGGGTGCAGTCTTGAGGTCCATTCTCTTGAGATGTCGCGGTTTGCTGTCACTCCATCCGATTTGCATTATTTCGCGTACCGTGTCTCATTTCTTTATTTTTTCATGACAGCCTGCATGTACCTGCTTGAAAAGCAGGGGACGGTGCAAGCGCGGATGATAGTCCACAAGTGTCATCACCCAATGGACACTTCCAAAGCATTCAAAGCTGAGGTGATTTGCATATTTTGCAGACCACATTGACCGGAGCTTGCTTCTGACATATATCGAACTCTAGCAAACTACACCGACGCTGTGATCTAAGATCCCCGGCAGCATGAGCTATGGCATCTCGCGCTGACCCAAACACAGGGATCAACTCTAAAAGGATGCAAGTCAACCCCTGAGTGAATCCTCCTCGGCGCTCGAGAATGTTGTCGCGCCAACAGTGTGGAGTCCGGAGATCCTTGCTTGCTAGGTGTTCGATAGTTTTTGGGCTTCTGTGTTACTTTAGTGCTGGTCCGCAAAGGATGACACGCACAAAACGAGAAGTGTACACTCAACAGCCGCTTTTATGCTCGAAAATAGGAGCGTTGAACCTTGCAGGTTATGAGCCCAAGGTCGCAGGTGTAAGACCTTCCGGCAAGGGGAAGGCGGCCCTTCGCTCTTCGCAGCCATGGCCATGATGGCAAGGCGCCGCCGGCAAGCTCCAGGCGAAGGTGGAGAAGAAGACCCTGATGATCAGGGAGGCCTTCACCTACAAGAGCGGCAGCTAGAAGAGGAGCAGCTGGCGTTGGAAGATGGTGAAGAAGAAGGGGAAGAGAAATTGGAAGGTCCGAAGGGACCGCCGACCACGTTGACACCGATGACCCCACTCTTCACGCCGGAACAGCTGAAGGGACTTCATGAAGTGCAGAGCCAAGCTCCTCACTTGTATGCTCAAGTCCCGAGGCAGAGCATTTGGCAGCCTGGAATGGGAAACAGGTCGCCAGAGGAGGTGCAGAAAGAGAGACCCACGTTCCTGCCGAAAGAAGAAGGTGCAGTGGGAGTGCTTCCGCAGACAAGCACAACGACGGGGACACCATCACCGGCACTGGTGGGCGATCATGTACCAGATGACCAGCGACGTGGACGAACAAGAGAACCACGGGTACCTGAAGTACAAGAGCCTGAAAGTGACAGCGATGGGCGACAACCTGCATGGGGCTCCGACGCTGGATGCGCTGGCTAAGGAGGGCCACCGACATTGGCCTGAATCTTCCTGATGCGATCATCCTCATGAAGGGCATCAACAAACTCAGCAAGCGGATCCTCACTCAACAACCGGATCTGCAATTCAGATGTGCCTTGGTCAAAAACACCTTGCAGCTTGATACCATCCCCAATGAGGAGACTGTTCGGACGTATGCTGAGCATTTACTTGCTGAACTTGAACAACTCATGCACCGAGTCCGACCGTCTTCGAGCACTACGAGGCCTGGAAATCAGGGAGGTGGACCATTGGCAGTAAAGGCACTACAAGGGGAAGATCGAGAGAAGAAGGGGGACTCACCAACGACATCGGCGAAGGGTCCTTGTCGATACTTCCTCACGGAGTCTGGATGTCGAAGAGGGCAGTCGTGCAAATGGGCACATCAACTGGAGACTGGCGACAAGCAGAACCAGGAGAGAAGGTGCTTTACGTGCGGGGCCACACAACATCTGGCTCGAGACTGTCCGAGGAAAGAGATGGCAAAGAAGGGAGAAGGACCTCCATCTGGCCAGAAACCGAAGCTTCAGAAGCTGCTGGACAAAACTGGTGGTGGTGGAAATGTGACCTCGCGGAGTGAGTCGGGGGCTTCAATTTCTCCTCAAGCAGCATCTTCGCAGTCGGTGACTTCGGAGGCGGTATCGGATGCAGCGACAAAAACTGCAGACCCGATCAAGAATGTGCTTGATGAGGCGCACAAGTTGCTCAAGGGCATGAACCTCGAAGAAGAAGGGCAAGATCGTGCAACGGACCTTGGTGCGACGTTGAAGAAGCTGAATCGAGCATGGGAGAAAGGTGGCCCAGAGCTACGGGCTGTCAAGATAGCTCGAGTCCAACAAGGTCGAGAAGGACTTCTGGATTCCGGGGCAACGCACGCTCTGAGGCCCAAGCTCCGAGGGGAAGATCTTCAGAGATATCGCCAGGTGAGGGTGACGTTGGCTGCTGGAGGAGCACAAGACATCCGAATGACAGAAGGGGAGACGCTGGTCCACAACAGTGAGAACGTGGAGCCGATCGTCCCGGCCGGAAGACTCGTTCGCGATTTGGGATGTCGAATCGAATGGATGGGAGAAGCGTGCACCTTGGAGCATCCGGTCAAGGGCAACATTGACCTTAGGGTTGAAGCTGGATGCCCTCAAATGGACCATGATGTTGCGTTGGACCTCATCAGGGAGCTGGAGGAATCTCGGTCGAGAACGGCGTTGAGGTGCTACCGATTTGGGGAGACTCACAATGACGTCGACTGGCTGGACCGGGTGGTGGCAGATTGTCCGATCTTCGACAAGGTCCCGATCCGAATCAAGGATCGCCTGGTGGACTCTCCAGCAAGGAATCTGGAGGTCCTTGGAGTCAATCGACGCATCCGCAAGCGCTGGAAAAACGAGGGTGTCGTGGTTCATCTCTACGCTGGGAAGAATGAGGGCTACGACCTCACCAGGGCTCTCAAGGAGGCGGGCGGAGACACTACGAGATTGTTGGAGGTGGACATCCTTCGAAACCAAGGTCATGACATGTCAAAGGACGATGCAATGTATGCAGCACTGCTGAGGATTGCAATGTTGGGCTGGATTGATGCGGTGATCGGTGGACCCAACTGCAGGACCCGCAGTGAACTACGACATCATCCAGTCACAGGACTACCAGGGCCATCGAGATCGTTGGGAAGACCCTGGGGCTTGGACGAGTTGGATGAAGTGGAGAGGGCAAAGTGCCATTTGGACGATGTGCTGCTGTTGCGTATGGTGACGCTCTATGTGGTGGCAAAGCTGGGTCGAGATGCACGATTGTCCCAGGAGAAGAATTCCGCGCTGCTGCCAACGGTCAGGTTCTTGATGGAGCAGCCTGCAGCGCCTCAGCACATGCCGGAAGTGGCATCCTTCTGGAGAACCGAGGGGTGGAGGGTAATGAAAGAGCATCTCAACCTGGACATGGTGACCTTCAACCAGGGTGCCTATGGCGGTATGGCGGTGAAACCTACCTCACTGGCATTGAACATGGAGTTCATGGTTCCCGAGGATCGGGGCCCGCCCAAGGCCTTCCTGAAGACCAAGCATGAGGTGTCGAGCTCCGAACTGGCGAGATGGGCCCCAGGAATGATGCGAGAGATCGCAAGAAGCATCACAATCAACATCCAGAAGAGGCGGGTGACGATGAAGGCCTTGTCTTGGCAGGAACACCTGGCCCAGGGGCATGTGCCGTTCCGCAGAGACTGCGCTGTCTGTCAGAGAGCAGCGGCAAGGGATCGACCACATCGAGCTCAAGGGATAGCGGCTCCGTGCGTGCTGTCGCTGGATCTGACAGGACCATTTGTGCTCGGCCATGACATTGACGGCGACCTCAAGAAGTACCTCCTGGTTGGAGCATACACGTGGCCGGTCATGGAGGAGGCACCATGGGACGAGGTTGAACAGCTCGAGGTGATTCCAGACAAGGACTGGCCTACACTCGAGGAAGAGGAGGCTCTTCGGGAGGTGGAGTACGACCTGGCTCAAGATCTGGAAGCTCATGGGGAAGAGATGTCCTATCGACCTACGTCAGATGAGGGCGAAGATCTGGAGATGGGTGAGCCGGAGGAGGATGAACGGCAGGGCGAAGGAGACGGTGATCAGTTAGAGCCGCCGCCTGATCCAGGACCCAGTCAACCAGAACCACCATCGGTGCCACCGACAAAAACTCCAGAGGAAGTTGAAGAGCACCAGAAGGTCTACAAGATGATCACAATGTCCATTTGCCTTCCACTGACCTCGAAAAGCTCAGCAGAAGTCCTTGCTGGAACGCAGGAACTATTTGGAATGCTGAGACGCCACGGCTACCCTGTGGCTAGAATCCATACCGATGCAGGCCGGGAGTTCGACAACAACCCGTTCAAGAGGTGGTGCTTGGAGAGGGGGCTGGCTAGAACCTTCAGTCCTCCGGATGAACACCAGTCAAACGGACGTGCCGAGGCCATGATTGCGTCGATCAAGCAAAGGGTCCGTCGACTTCTACATGCTTCGGGCATGCCCACGAAGTGGTGGCCGGCAGCGGCTAGACATGTGACGGAGCTGGAAAGAAGGAGAAGAGAGAACATCAAAGAGACTCTACCACGCTTTGGGCAGCTCATCACAGTGAGAAAGCGAGCCTGGGAGCGAGGAGGACCTTTCGAAGCGACATCCGAGACGGTGACCCTAAGGATCCGAGAATCTACTTTTCATGGCTGCCAGCCACTTTCCAAGGTTCTGGCCCCCTAGAAGCCAATGCTGGAAGATAAGATTTGTGGCTGGCAGCTAGGATTCATGGCTGGCAGCCACAAATCTTATCTTCTCAAAACTGGCTGGCAGCCATGAAAAGTAGATTCTACTTCTAAATGTGGCTTCTGCACAAACTCATGTTACCACCTCCAAGAAGCGCTTCTGGGAAGCCACTTTTTGTGGCTTCCCAGAAGCGCTTCTTGGAAACAAGATATTTGATATGTTGCAGCTGTTTGGCTTTAAGCAAGCTAGGTATAGATGTCAGGAGAAGCAACGCTGCCCATCCCCCAGCCTGCAATAAAGGCAGATATCAGCAAGCTGGTGGCCTTTGCAAAAGGCTTCCCTGACTCTTGCAATGCAAACCTGTGGCCAGCTGACCCTGAAGAAGCCTGCACAAGGCATGCATTGTTTTTGGGTGTGTGGTTCAAGCATGGGGCTTTGAGCAAGCCTGTGGAAAGGCAAGCAATGAAAGAAGCCAACCATAAATTGACCACATCAGAATGCAAGTTGATCGTGAACCAAATTCATGAATGCAAAAACTTTCTGAGAAGAAAATGGAAAAATCTCAAGACTGGAGAAAAAACCTCTGGTCTATTGATGGGTTTGATGCAAAGTCTGTTTGGCACTCCACAGCCTGCAGAAAGGCCAGTGAGAAGGCTTAACCAGAAGACACCAAAAAAGAAAGCCCTTCAGCCTGCAGAAGAGAAGCCTGAGCAAGGCCCAGCACCTATCACTTTTTTAGAATCCCCAGCTGCCATTCTACCATCAGACCAAGAGGTGGTGGAAATCGAAAGTACAGCTGCAAGCACAGCAGTGTCACAACAAGATCTGGAGCCTGCAAAAAAGGCCATCATGCAAAAAAGCGCCAAAGAAAGTGCCAGCCTGCAAAAGGCCAAGTGCAGCAAGCAAAGCCAAGGCATGTTGGAAGAAGAGCCTTTCCTTTGGGTTTGTTAAGGAAACCAAAGCTTCAAACAAGGCTTACATGGTGTCCAAGCCTGAAGAAGGCAGCAAGCCAACTTGCCTGGTGAATGTGCAATTGCCTAGGGGTCCTGACCAAGACAGAGTCATGTCTGCACTTATGGCTAAAGCCTGCGAAGAGGCAAGCCTGGAGAAAAAGCAGCTGGTCTCATACAAAGATCAGCTGCTGAAGGACTCGCCAGCACAGCCTGCATAAAGGCACCCCTTGGTGAGGATCAAGGGACAGACAGCACAAAGGCCACTGGGGAGAAGCCTGAGCAAGGCACCATTGGCTTGCACAGCCTGCATGAAGGCCAGCTTTAGATTCCAGCCTGCACAAAGGCCCTTACTGTACAGTTCAGCACTTGCTCGCTGTGGTTTTTGAAAAAAGAGCCTATGTAGGGTAGGGCACAGCCATGTTTAAAAGAACTGTTTTGTGTTTTGGGGGGCCACTGTTTAAAAGGGGGTTCATGAACCGATGGCTCAAGAAGCATGCACAAATCCCATGGACATGTGCACAGCAACGCACAGCAACACACCACATACACACACTCTACCATGACAAACCGAGACAGCTCCATGCCACACACACACTCCACACCAATGACACACTTTGAAGCACCATGCATGCCTGTGCAACATGCATGTTTTGTGTATCATGTCGATGAAAAACACACAAACCCACAGAGACATATCTTCACGCAGCCATATTTTTGTAACACTTCATGCTTCAAACTTCAGGTGCCCACACTTTCAACTTTCACAGACTCACACATGACATTTGCAAATCACATGTATACACACTTCCATTTCATACACACTTCACAGCTCATAGATTTACACACAGCTTATATAGGGCACAACCAGGGTAGGACAGATTGCTTTGGCCATGGCTTTCTTGTTCCACCTGCCCAGCCTGAACAAGGCCTTGCTCTTGATTGTGGTGTTGAGCCTGCAGAAGGCAACTCTCCTGGAAGGGGTCCAAGGCAGCTTTCCCTGGTGGAGGGTGAGGCTGTTCAGGGGCACTAGAGCCTGAACAAGGCACCATTGTAGTGAAGCAAGAGACAGCCACTCCTCACAAAGACAAGTGTGAGGAAGGCACCCCTACCAAGGATGGTGCAGGGGGCTCACCCCAAGCACCCAGAATCAGAATGAAAGTTTCGCCAAAAGCTGTAGCCAAGGCCAAGGCCAAAGCCAGGGCCAAGGCCAATGCCCAAAGTCAGCCTGCAGAAGGCCATTATGAGGCACCTGACAGGGAAGCTTGGAAGGATGTGCGCTATCAGCTGCAGAAGCTGGAGAAGGCTGGGAAAGGTTCAAGCCTGAGAAAAGGCTGGCAGAATGTCCAAGGGCAAGGTCAAATGGCAAAAAGAAAGTGGTACTATGAAGTCTTTATGCTTGATCCTGAAGTCAGCAAAAAGGCTTGCCACAAGACAAGTCTGCAAGAGAAAGGCACAGAGTCAAGCCTGCAGAAAGGCTGGGTTACAAAATATGTTGTAGGGAAAATGGAGGGGGCCAACCCCAATTCCCCTGACTTCGAGGAGTTGTGCGATGCAGCTGTCACATCCTTGGAATCCAAGGACCATTGGAATCCATTGTGGGCCCAGAAAGGGGTGAAGCTGTATTGGTATGAGAAAAGAATGATGGATGTGGAGAAAGAAAAAAGCAGCAGCTCCACACAGGTCAAGCAGGAAGTGGAGCTGGACACTCCCACTTTCCAGCATGTGGAAGGCTTGCTGGCCTACCAACCGCCTGAAGCAGAAAGGCTCAAGCTTGGTCAAAGGCCTGACCCTGATCCACCAAGGGGCCATGAGGACCCACCCCCTGCAGGTGAGCCTGACCCTTGTGAAGCCTACAAGATGGCCTTGAAAAGCCTGAAGAAGGCCATCAGTGCTCTCAGCACCAGCCTGGACAAAGGCTCTGTGTTGAAAGAAGCTACTGCCCAAAAGCAGAATGATAGTGACCCACATGTCAAGGCCCATATGGACAGCCTGAAGCAAGGCTTGGTTGAGTATGGCAAAAAGAAACAGGAGTGGCTAAAGAGGTTGGGCACCTTCAGCCAGCAAGTTGACCCAGCAGATGCTCCAGGCTCGCTTGAAGAGGTCAACAAGGTGAAAGCTGCATGTGAGGAAGACCTCAAGAGCCTGAACAAGGCCTGGGGACCAGCAAAGCTTTGGGCCAAGAATGAAGGGATATAGCCTGAACAAGGCTTTGAACAAGCACTGGCATTGGATAGCAGCCTGTGCAAGGCCTGTACAGCTGGATGGCAGCAGGATGAAAAAAAGAGCTGGACTTGGGTGGTGGGGGTAGGGGAGAATAGGGGACTAATGAAAATTGGTGGCTCTAGATGTATGATATTTTTTTATCTGCAGCCATCTTTAGCTCAAGCATGGGTGCTTTCAAGTTTTTCCTATGGTTGCTGTTGTCAAGCCTGGATAAGGCCTTTGCATCACCTAAGAAGAAAGCCAAGATTTGCTTGGCAGAGGCTGTTTGGGCTTCTCCTAGTGCAGAAGACCAATTGAAAAACCAAGAGGAATTGGTCGAAGAAATTGAATCCTTGCATAGGAGAAACCAGCTCCCAGCCACAAAAGTGGTGAAAATGCTCACCAAAGCCAAAGCTGGTGGCCTCAGGGTCAAAGCACCAACCAGCCAAAGCCTGAACAAGGCCAATGAAGATGCTGCACTAGGTGGCAATGCAGCCAGGTCGATGAGGAGGTGGCTCAAAAAAAACAACACATGGTGTCAATTGTATTGGGCAAACATACCATTAAAAAATCCAAAAACACAAGAAATATCACCCAAGCCATTGCCATTCTTGCTTCCCCATGAGTGGTTGGAAGGCTATTTGATGCAGCCAGGAGCATGGCAAGATTGTATGCCTGAAAGAGGCTCAATGCTGGCCACAAAGTTGGCCCAATGCTGTGCAGATTGTGGTGAGCCTGCACAAGGCATGGTGCCTCTAGGTATTCATGGTGATGGAGTGCCTGTGCAAGGCAGAATGAATCAATCTAGCTTGGATTTCATCACGGTCAACCTCTTGGCCTCAAGGCATTCACAATTGAGAGTCCCCCTTACTTGTGTTGATGCCAAATTCATTGCAGGGCCAGAGACCACACAGGCCATCTTGGAAGTTCTTGCTTGGAGCCTGCAACATTTGGTATTGGGAATGCAGCCTGCATTAAGGCATGATGGGGCTCCTTTCGAAGAACCTTTTCGATTGACAAGAATTGGCAAAAGCCTGTGCAAGGCTGTTGTAGTTATGATGCGAGGAGATTGGGATTGGAATGTAAAATGGTATGGCTGTCCTATGCACAATGTCAAAGTAGGAATGTGTTGGCTGTGCTCCTGCAAGCCAACAGAGTGGAGATGCCAAACATTAGATCAGAGAAAGAGCCAAAGCCTGGACAAGGCCCAATTTCTGGCAAGCCTGGAATTGAGAAAAAAGGCCATAGCACCACTTTTCCATGTGAACCCAATTACCAACCACACCATAGTCCCTGATTGGATGCATGTCATGGATGAAGGATGTGGTGCAGCCTGTGCAGGGCAAGTTTTGAACGCTTTGTTGCCCTGCTATGAAGGGAAGAAGCAAGAAAAAGCAAGCAGATTGTGGGCACATATCCAGACTATCTACTCAGAGTTGGGTGTCCCAGCCAGTGAGCAATTGCCCAAACTCACTCTGCTTGACATTGTAAAGCCTGGGAAGGCCCCTGAACTTGACACTAAAGCAGCGACATGCAGGTATTTCTGCAGGCAGGGGATTTTGAGCACTTTGACAAGCGCACACAATTTTGACACAGGCACCAGCCTGCAAAAGGCAATCCACAAAGTTGCCACCTTCACCACCCAAGTCTATCAGCACATGGAAGCTTTCAATGGCAGGAAGCTGGCCAAATATGGAAGGGCATTGAAGAGCCAGTACATGGCATTGGAATCTCACATTCAAAGAGAAGATGAAAATGATGTTTGTTCCTGGCATGCCAAGCCTAAGTGGCACTTGGCTGAGCATATTTTTGATTTAGCCTGGGAAGGCCACAACCCTAAGGATTTCTGGAATTATAGGGATGAAACATTTGCATCCTCCATGCAGCAGTGGGCACTCAGAAGGGGTGGGAAGAGAAATGCAAGCAGTGAAGCAGAGAAAATCCTCCTTTGTTTCATGAATGACACACCCCCTCTGAGTGTCAACTTGCCCAGCTCAGCCTGAAGAAGGCCCAAATCCGATGTCCAGCTTCAGCCTGAAAGAAGGCCATGCAACCATAGGTACAATATGTTTCACCTTGTATCACCCAGTAGTGCCAAGGAAAAAGATGCACATGCTGATTTGCAGAAGCCACTTTTTGTAGCTTCTAGAGTTCAAAACCCAGAAGCCACTTTCCATGGCTGCCAGCCTAAAATCTTAGCTTCCACCAGAAGCTATTTTTAAAAGTGGCTTCTCGGATCCTTAGGGGACTTACCTGACTCCTACCCCACAGGTGTCGAAAGGACATGCAGTTCTCACGGACAGGGAGAAGGTCAAGGTGGTGAGCTACTTGATAAAGGATGTCAAGGAGCCTAAGCCTGACGAACGAGACTTGGTCATGGAGGAGGTCCATATCCGAGAAGATCCTGTACGGCTTCGCTGGAGGTTGAGAGAGAAGACACCACTGGCATGCATACAGGGAGAAGAAGACCTACAAAGGGAAGAGGATCGTCGAATGCTCTTTCAAGCCATCTATGAGGAGGAGGGTCACCTGTTGGGATCTGCTCCTAGGGAGGTTCCTCCGTTGAGTCGAGGCCTGGTTGCACTACGGCAAGAGCAGGTGGCATCGACCCAACGACTTTTGGAAGACGAGATCCTCCAAACCCGGATCGTGCCCAACGATGAGGTGTACAAAGATCGGGAGCTGTGGCTGGAGGCCATTATGAAGGAGATCCAGTCCTTGGAGGGCAAGAAGGCGATTCGGCGACTGACTCCCGCAGAAGTGGCCTACTACCAGAGGGAACATGGAGACAAGGTGGAGGTGGTCCCGGGAAAGGCTATACATGCCGTCAAGGCCCCGGATGGACGTAGGAAGTGTCGCCTGGTGGTGTGTGGAAACTACCTGAAAGGAGCTGGAAGAGGGCCTGGAGATCGATCGGAGGCAGCACAACTCTACGCAGGTGGAGCGGACACTACATGCTTGAGGACCTCTCTGGCACTGGCTGCTACGCGGGGCTGGCAGGCAGCTAGCCTGGACATAAAGACTGCTTTCTTGAATGCTCCTCTTAGAACGCTACAGGAGAGCAGCCGGAAGAAAGCCCTCGCCTTGGAAGACGCCCATGGTCGACCCCAAGAGGATCATGAAGAGGCTGGAGGAGGTCACGATGGTCAAGAAGAGATGGCCGAGGAAGAGCAGCAGGAGGAGGACCTCACGAAGAGGAAACGACTGGTGCTCATGCTTCCTCCGAAGATCCTCGTTCGACTGGGATTGGTCAAGGAAGGGGAAATGTGGCTGGTGGAGAAGGCCCTGTATGGCTTGCGTGAGTCTCCGAAGCTTTGGGGGGACTACAGGGACATCGAGATCAGCCAGATGTCCTTTCAGGTGAACTCCATCACCTATGAGTACCAGCAGAGTTTCGCGGAGGAGAACTTGTGGCTGGTGCGCAGGAAGGATGCCGGAGATGGAGATCTGGTGGAGGGACTCGCCTTGGTGTACGTGGATGATGTGATGCTCTTCGGCACCAGAGAGATGGTGGAGCAAGGGCTCCAGAGCTTTCGAAGGACCTGGGAGACGTCCGAACCTACGTGGGTGGGAGATCGTGAACCAGTTCGGTACTGTGGAATGGAGTTGAGCCGAACTGAACAAGGAGACTTCTTTGCCAATCAATGTTCCTACTTGAGGGAAGTGGTTCGGCGACATGGCATGGAGGACCTTTGCAGCGCTCAGATGATGAAGGAATCCCAGGAACCCGAGGATGAGCTGGATCGCACGCCCTTGCAGGTCCGAGAGGCACAACAACTCGGAGGAGAACTTTTGTGGCTGGCAACGAAGACGAGACCGGACATCGCCTACACGGTCAGCCGAATCTGCTCAGCGACGAGCCGGGCTCCAAAATGGGCGATCCAAACGGCATACCAGCTGATCAGGTACTTGAATGCCACGCAGGGCCTGGGCTTGTGGTACCGAAGAGACGCCAACTTCATCCTGGAGTCAGTGAGTGATGCCTCCTTCGCTCCAGGAGGTGCTCATAGCCATGGCTGTGTGATCACGACGGTGGCCGGAGCACCGGTGGCATGGAAGAGCTGCAAGCAGCCGTTCCCCGCCCTTTCAACCGCGGAGGCCGAGCTCATAGAGGTCATCGAAGCTGTGGTTGTGGGAGATAGCATCGCATGTCTGGTTGATGAGATGGTGAAGGACGTCCCGAAGTTCCTCAAGTGTGACAACACTGCTGCAGTCTCAATAGCAAGTTGTGCAACTGGAGCGTGGCGTACAAGACACTTGAAGGTCCGGGCCGCCCACCTCAAATGGAGGATCCAGTCTGGTCAATGGGAGCTGAAGTACCAGCCTGGAAGAGAGCTCATCGCGGACATCGGCACCAAGTCTTTGCCAGTGGCCCGGGTCAACGAGCTGAGGCAACGGATGGGAATGTCATGGCAGCCCGACTCAGTGGACGAAGTACATGAGGAGGACAAGGGCATTGTCGCACCAAGGGCTATGAAGTTGGTCGCGAAGTACCACTTGGAGAAGGCCATGAGGCTTGTCGTGGTGCTGTCGGCCCTTAAGGAAGTGCATGGAGCTATGGCTGAGAATGTCACCAAGAACGTTGATGAGAATGTGGAGGGTGACCAGATCCTGTACCTCCTCAGCGTCATGATGATGTTGCTGGGAATGGTGCTCATGAAGGTCATTCAAAAATGCCGCTTGCATTGGAACCGGGTGGAGGACGATCCGGCAACGCGTAGAGTGAGGGTCTCTCGCCTGGCTGGTCAATCTTCTTCCGGGACAAGGACTTCTACCAGACCTCAAGGAGGAGGAGATCGAGAACCACGTCAACATGATGGGGAGTGGCAGCAAATGAACCATGGAGAGCAGAGTGCTTCATCCTCATCACCAAGGGGTACCAGGATGGGTGGAGGCATTGAAAATGGACATCAAGGGAGACTGGATCCCGCGTTGAATGAGCCACAAGAGGAGCCGCCGAATCAAGCTGACCTACCTGGAGGGCATCATCTGCAGATCACCCTGACTGGGAGGAGGAGGCGATTCCCCAATGAACCAACGTGGAAGATCTGGTTCGCGGAGTCCAGCAAGTGCTTCCATAGACAGCGGAGCTGCAGGGGATTGAGCAAGGCCAACCGAGTTCATGAACAGCCGGTGTGTGGAGCCTGTCAAAGGGCCACCAGAGGCCAGAGAAGTCTTCGAGAGACGAACTTCGTCTATGAGGACCAGCTCGGCAACTTCCACACCGATGCTCGGTGCAATGCGGTCACGGGACCGATGACTGAGATCCGCCAATGTAAAGTGTGTGGCGGTTGAAGCGGTTTGAGCCTACGGCTCGATTTTCGAATGCTGGTCAGATGCTAAACGCACGACCAGGGAGGAGTGCTGGTCCGCAAAGGATGACACGCACAAAACGAGAAGTGTACACTCAACAGCCGCTTTTATGCTCGAAAATAGGAGCGTTGAACCTTGCATTTAGAATCAGATCTTCAGACCTCTTACAAAGAAGGTTCTATCAAATGAACCTCTGTTGTAGTCGCTATCCATGTTGCCAATCACTTTCACGCCGATCTACAGCATTTGAGCAAATGCCTCAGAAACAGCTCCTGTCTGCAAGAATTGGGACCAAGAACATATTGTGAGTTTCCAATTTTGTTCAGGCCAAAGCTGCTTCAATGGAAACACAAGTCACCTGAAGAGTGTGCGTGCTTCAAACCAAAAGCATGTTCCAAGCTGACCGCAAATGAAATCAACCTTGTGCATTTCGAAGCCGTGCATTGGACTACCCTCGTGCAATTATTTTTGGGCAATGGTTTTGATGAACTTGATGAAAGGAATTAGCACAGTCTCGGGTCTATTGAACAATGTTCATGTCATGTGATGCAAATGTCTGATAAGATAGACATAGAATATTAATTAATCATACTCAAATCGAATTAAAGGGGTTTCTCAAGAATCCTGCATTGGGTCTTTGCAAACAGCTGTTTGACAAACTAAGAAAGTGGAGAAGCAACACCACCAAAAAAGACGTGATAGGAAACACCTTTATTTATTGTTCCAACCACACAGCAGCTTCATGGTTTGGAAGACTTTCACCACAACTTTCTGAAAATTCCAACCCCATTAAACTAATCAATCGAGATCTATCATTACATCAAATAATGTAGATGTGACCGGTTCGGGGCAATCAGCGTAGCAAAGACAGGAGGTCAGTAATCTGTTGCTAAATCAAAAAACAACTTCACTGCCACATGGTTCGAAGCTTTGCACATGCGTCTATTTTGTCACCCGCCAGTACAACCGCAGCTTGCCAAGAGCCGCTGTTTCTGCCTCAGTCTCTCAGAGAATCAAACATCTTTCTCCAAGCATCATACTCATTCGTGCACACAGTGGCTGTTCACTGCCATTAATTATCACTGATGTGCCATTTACAATGCTGCGATAATTAACTCCTTCATCCAGCCGATTACCGAACTAAAGACACCCCCCCAAAGAAAGTTACCAGGAAACTCCAATCAGTCAGCCACCGGGCGTGTCACTAAACGAAACTAGAACTAGACATTCCGGGCCATTTCCTCCTCTTCACAACATAGCAACAACTTCAAGGAGCATAGGGGGCGTTTGAGGTCCAGGAGTCGATCCATTTTCACATGTGAACAGTTGACAGGAGACCCGAACAAGCGGGCGGCTCCCTAACGACTCCTGCCATATACATGTTGCTTCAGAAAGCCTTCGCCGATTCGCCCACAGTCCAGCGACATAGGATGCAGTGTTTGGAGACTCCATCTTCAAATCCAGGACCGTCCACCTATACCGGTGTGTATACTGGTCGCCATGTTTCTTCTTCCGACCTCCCTATTTTAATACACGCCCATAAGACTTCGTAAACGGTCTTCGCGCATAAAGTCCCTGAGCTCCGGAACTGCTCGGTAAGCTCAGTGGCTGCTGCTACCTGTCACATGTCTCCCCATCGCCAATATGGTGGAAGAGAAGAATCAGGCTCCGTTTGCAATAAGTCTTCATCCTTCATCAGCCCAAGCAGGTTCTTCCTGACACTGACACTGTTGATAAAATTGAATAGATCCTAGCTTCAGAGTGCCTCATTTGTGGCGATAGCTGGCTTGAAGCCCTCGCCAACGAAGATCTCATTGCCCCTCAAACAATGAAGCTGGTTTGAATGTCTTCAGCAGATCTAACGTTCATTTCAAGACACAGAAATTCAACTGTTTCAATTGTTCAGTCACCGTATTTGACCAAGCCAAGGGTGCAAAAGGCGCGTGACCAGTGGAAGTAAGAAAAGCAACGAATGGCACATGGTGAGGTGTTGGCGTTGGTCAATGTCAGCACACGTTTTTCGGATTGAAAGATGCAAACAACTCTGCATCTGGAATTTATGTGCCAAACCCCGTAGTATTGTCGCGAGCAAAGCGTGCGCCTTGACTGGAATGGGAGCAAGATTAACCAAAGGTTCTACTAATTTCTGAAGACTCAGACTTTGTCATAGGCATCAATGGGCGAGTACTAGTGTTCGTTGCATTTATATTATATCTAAAATGGATCACGCATCTATGTGTTGCTTTCAAGTAGTGGCGCCTCCATCTTCCTGTGCATCTTTCAGCATGCAATGGCCATCTGAGTGTGGTACTTAGAGACTGGCCAGGCAAGGTTCTCCTTAGCCAAGCACATGACCAACATACGGTCCCGCAAGTGTCAGTTCACAATCCCCTTTTGGGAAAAGCACTCTACACTGTGGCAGCCAAGTGTTATATGCCCTTTATGTGGCTCGTCTCCAAAGCTGCCGAACATGTCACTACATGATCAAAAAACACTGACAAAACAAAGCAAATTGTCAGCCAGATTCATAGCTGCATATCGTATGGATCCAAAGCGTACCCACACCAAACAGCACCAAACAAAATCAGCCACATCGCTCCTATTTGGCGTGGCTTGAAACCCACCAAGAGTTGATGCAAAATCACGACTTGCCCTAGCATCCTTTTACGAGAAGTTCAGAAGCACGCACAAAAAATTATGGCAAACCGGAAGAGAGCAAAAGTCTAGGGGACCAAAGCCAAAAAGAATTCAACCTCGATCAACCTAGTGTAGCCGCCTTGCTACGTGTGCGTTTGATGCGTTTGGGGCTTGCGACCGCTCCAAAAAGAGCACAAGGATGTAAAAGTCTTTCTTTCTCACAAGTCATGACCACTCCAAAAGAATAACCTTGCACCCAGCTGAATTTTGATAGCCCATGTTTGTTTGATTGTGAAGTTTGGTTTCAATTTTTGTCAACCTGGCATGATACAAAACACAGATAGGATAGACCAGTAGACCATAGGAGTTAAAAATCATTGAGGTGGCCGGCGTCCCAAATGAGAAAAACACTCAGCTCAGCCACCTACAATGAGTACCCGCTGTTCACTAACAAAGCACAAAGCGTAAAAAGCGGGTTACTCAAAGTAGAAGGAATCAACACAGTAACGGTGCTTCTGCAATCCACACTTTCACCAAATTGAGAATCAAACATGCTTCCGACACTACCAGCTGTAACAACTTGAAAGATCCGTGCCAAATTATTGGCTCAGAAGGCGGCAGGAAATTGCAGGGTTTCGTGTGGAGTTAGTAATGTCACACTGATGCCCGAACACAAACGACAGTCAGTCAAAAATAGCACGGAGACATCCAAGCATCCAGTAAATACCAAAGATGACAAATACGAAGAACATGGCAATGAAGATTCCCATGCAGGGCAAGCCTGCAAAGGGTAGCTATGGGGAAACATGTACAATTCAATGACTGGGATTGCTAAATTAGGTGCTGCATGACCATTCTTGAGGTCATGTTCAGTGGTTCAAGATAATCAACCCGACTCATCCGACTCCCACTAGACAAATTGAGTGGCTCATTCATGCCGTCTGAACTTGTGCCACAGGCGGCAATTATGCCCCTGTCTTTGTAATTACCAAGACTTTTGAGCCTGCAAAGCAATCACATGCAAGCTCTAGATGAGTCGGGACTTTCGTGAAAATCACCTAGCGCCTTTGTAAAGTGATTGGTGCTCAAGTTCCCGGAGTCGCATGGTCTTGCTTCGAATTGCAATTCCCACAATTTCCTTAAAGGACCTCCTGCAAAAGGGTTGGCCTAAATATTTATATGTCCAGCTAATACTTTTTAATCGTCAGCATGGCCAATGCATTCTTGTATTCAACCTAACTCGGAATGACCTCATTGGGCAAAGTACGAATTCATACCCATTGCACGACTCATGACCAACACAAAACCACCCCAGGCAACCTAAAACTAAACGTGCGATTATCTTCTGCCTTTCAGCGGAGGTAGTCTCCTGTCGAAGCACTGTCAATCCAACCCTTTTGTTCTCAGCAAGCGTGAGAGACCTGTGCTCAGCTGGTCGATTGCTTCTCTGAACTTGCTTGCTGAAGAGGTCCGCAAAAAAATGAAACTTGTGACTTCAACAAAAACAGCGTCTCAGCTTTCCCTGCCAGTTTGTCCTGAACAATGACAAAGGGACCAGGATCAGCTGGCGCAGCGACCAGGCAATGTAAGTCCGAAGTCCATACCTTTCTCCCGAGGCAGTGAGTGTTGTTTGTCACAGGAGAGGAATGACCTTTCAGAACAAAGTCTTCGCTTAATCAACCATCCTCAAACATTGCTTCCAAAGCGATTTTGGCAGGCGGTCTACCAGCTACGAATCGGTATCTCTAAAGAAACCTTTGAGGAGTCCGGGAGTCTCCAACTCAAGATAAACTACTGTAGCTGGCAGCGTCTTATTTGGTTCATCCCGGCTGCCGAATCCCTGTTTCCATATTTAAGTAGATGATGACATGCATGCAAAATACCCCTTCAATTACTTCAGTCACTCGTTCAGTCAAATGCAATCTAAGTGGTGTGTTTCTGCATTCCCGTCAGAGCAAACCCATCCCCCGAATGCATCCAAAGTACGGCACCAACAGAAAGTATGCCAATATCAACAGGAGTACCAAAACAAGCACTGAAACAGCGATGCCTGCCAAGTACACGCAGAAGGTCTCAGAAAGTGCGTGTACTGAGTTGTGCCAGTTGATCATCTCTGACAGGGATAGGTGTTCCTCATAATGCCACTAAACCTCACGATAAAAGACTCTCAGGTGCTTCAATAGCAGCATTATGCAATAGTATGCAATAGTTGAACATGAACATGAGATTGAATGGATGGACATGCCCTTCACGCTTTTTTCAGGAGTTGCCGAATGGTTTGACACAGTTCTGATAATTGCAGCCTGGAGGAGTTAGAAGCCACATGTCTCCTCGCAATCTTGCCTGCGGCATGGTTAATGGTCATCATATCAAGACAAAAAAGGGGACATGCTCCTAGTGTCCTGAACAAATATTGTAAACTGCAATGCTCGAACACAGTGAGAAGTCGAATGATCTGAAATTCTGAAGGTCAAAAGGGCGAAGAAAGTGCACACGGCCCGAGATACTCTAACGAGGCACATAACAGCGACGTATGCATGCATCGATTGAAACTGGCCACTAGGGTTTAAATTTCTTGACCATTCAATACGCTTCTTCGTTTGGGGCTCCTCTACCCCAACGCCACCACCAGCAGCATTCTCACAGGTGACATTGTCCTGCAAAGATTTCAGTGTGCTTCTTGCTTGCCTAATGCGTCAGTAAATCTTCGTCTTGGCCACGGTGACTTGTGAGAAATGATCTGATCTCACAAGTGCACAAACGGACACATCCAGCGCCGGCTCCGGTGTAAGCTTTCAAGTCAGCGGTCCTGACCCAGAACCCTCAGTGGACGATGCCGTCAACAGGTCGTTGAAAAGGAACACACCCAGAACCCGCACAATCAATCTCGTCCAGTCTTCACACACCAAACCCTGAATGATCAAATATATGGTATATAAAGACATATGCTTTTTAAGGATGCAAAAATGGGGTCTGCATTGGAAGCCTTCTGATTTTGTTCTTCATCGGTGCATTAACCGACGCTCCGTTTGAGATGCCAAGCAACTGATCGCGCCCAGGCGCCATCGACATAAAGAGACCGTCGGTGGAGACACGCATGTCACCTGCGGTGAAGACCGTCGCTCCGATGACTTACAGCTTAAACAGTCTAGCGATGGCCTCCCTAAGAGTGTTTAGGGAGAGGCCAATGGCTCTCTCTGAGCTTAAACCTGTCTAAAGTTGTCAGAAAACTCCAGGAACCTCTGATATGTGTAAACCCCTTCCGCGATCCGTGGGAGGAAATCCTTGGCTTGGAGAGGAAATCCTTGGCTTGGGGAGGGTGTGCGCTGCATGTGTATTTACTATCTTGCACACTAGGACCTAGGAGAAGGATGGTTCCGCCCAATGCCGCTAGCCGACTAGGAAAACAATCAGTAAGTAGCACGACTTCTTGTAGGTTAGGCAACGGTAGCAGCTGTGTAGGGGATGCATATTTGGTGACTTTACTGGTTTCAGATCCTGACACAACACAGTCATCGAGTCATCAGATTCTTTTTTCTGGCTTATGTTGCGTGCGGTGATGGGTTTGCATGCTGTCGGATATCACAATGTGTCTCCCAGGGGCTCTGGTCTCATCAGGTCCAACTCCAAGCTTACCAGCATTCTTCAGCAACAGAACCCCGTCGTGCACCGGAAGGGGACTCACTTTTGACTCCAGAAGCTCAACCACGGCAAGCCGCGGGCAGAACGCGGCACAAAAAACAAAAACACACATCACACACACACATTCAGATTGTTGCTCGCAGAGCTAGGATCAGTACGAAGTCCCACTTGACTTGAATGAACTGAATGGCGCAAGAACCGCAAGGTGAAAAAGTCCGTTCATTTGAAGGTGTTTGAACAAGGTTTCGCTCAGCTCATTAGACGATTAGTGCACAAAACCGCAGTGGACAGCTTGAAAACAGTTCAATTTTACGCAGGTACGTTCCCAAGGCGTCCCTCGGGAATATCCTGACGAATGGCTGGAGCTTCGTTGGATCCGGCCAAGCCAAACGTCCCTGATCCCCCTGCTGCTGTAAAGTATAGTCTCGTTGAGAAGTGTCCAAAGGCACAAGGATTAAAACAGTCGTAAAGGGTAGAGTGAAATCCTTGGAAACAGGCGTTGACACACACACACACACACACCTTGCGCACATGTCCGTGTCGCACCTCAATGCCCTTCCCCTACGGGGGGTACGTGAGGAGAAAATGTACAACAGAAGATATGTACCAAAAACATGCACAAAACCACACAGTTGGATCGTGTGAATTACATCGACAAGTAGCTGCGTAGCCGAGAATGCCTAATTCATGGATCGAACTGCAAGCCAAACAAATCCGTCTTATTTCGGAGGCATTTCCGAACCCGCTGGTAAAGGTTGTGCCTAGCGGGAAAAGAAAGGTCCGGAGGGCCGAGATCAGAAACACAGGCGGAATCCAACTTGGGATTAAATGGAACACGGGTCACCAAAGCTCATCAAACCTGGTCACAAGACTCCTCTCTGCCACTGCCACCCTTTAAGAATGCCCAAGATTATCCAATGTTCTCAGCCTTTAGACGTTTTCGCCAAGATACGGCAGGGGTCAAAAAGGCCATCGGACGCAGCCTGGCAGCGGTGGAATCGAAGAACACGGGTCACTTGGACGCATTGGTCAAATGGGCCGGGGACAGGTTGACCAGTTGACCACACAAAATGAAAAGAATGGACTACCAGTTATTAGGAGGCCATCGCTACTAGGTTGGAGGCCATTATTAGTAGGTTGGAGGCCAAGAGAATGGACAACCGGTGATTGGGAAGTCAACCGCTTTGGTGAGGTTTTGGACTCAGAGCCGACCTGCAAAATGAGCAAGCCAAAGCAGCCCCGAGGTACAAAGCCTGTAAGTGCCGGAGGTTAACTGACTGCCACTCCGTCACTAACGCATTTGAAACCGACTCCCACCATCAAAAGCTTCTTGACACGCGTCACAAACTCCCAAACATTGTGGCCTCATACTTGCAGGAAGAATAGAAATCCTCACAGGATTGCCAGCAAAGAGGAAGCGAGGAATTTCCTTCATCACCTGAGGCCAATACACAGCTCCAAACTTTGCAGCAATGCTCAATGCCCGTGGCAAAAGCATTACAGTATTACAATTATGTATAGAGAATGCAAACCAAAGTTTGCATCATGACCAGTTGACCAAAGCTTGTAGGCAGCGCAAAAGGTTACAAGAAATTGCAGGGCACGACCAAAGCTTCCTCTGCCATGCCCTTCGGCCTTTCACTCACAAGTTCAGTCTTGAACAGCTGCCCGCCTAGACTTGAGCTAGGGCAAAGGCAAAAATTCAAATGATGCTGTTCAGCCGGCAATCACTCCGGAGTAGTCATCAGGACCCACGCCTGCCGCACACGACACGAAGATGGTGTCGAACTTGCAGTGCGTGTCCAAGGGACAGCAAATGGCATAAAGTGCAAGTCTTGGCTGGGAGTCGTGCGATGAACCTGCCAAATAAGAACGCTTGGAGGTGCAGCACTTGTGAGTCTCTGAGCAGGTAATGGCTGCTCCACCTTCAGGGCGGCAAGTTGCTCCATTCTCATCCTGCACGCTCACTTCGTACTTCTTGTTGTCTTCAATCTGACGATTGATCAGCCTCGAAGCAAGAACGGGCGACCAAACTATCCCTGAACCTACTGGGAAATGATCTCTTCATTTTAAACATGAAACTGGAAACGAGCAACATTGCCTTCAGAATCAGAATCTGATTCATGGTCCTTGTTGGAAAAAA
>CAXAMN010025906.1:365303-379605 GCA_963970005.1 Durusdinium trenchii
CTGGACACAACAAATATAGGCTGGACAAGCCTCATGGGCTGGATAGCCCTAGGACCTTTAGATAAAGGCTCAAGTAATAACCTTTAAAAATATCAAACATGATCAAACATGTTAATCAAACACAGAATTTTCGATTGAATTTTCGATTGAATTTTGAACAACTTTCGATTGAATTTTCGATTGAATTTTGATATTGAAATTTCGATTGAATTTTTGAAAAATCGATTGAATTTTACATATTTTCAAGTGGCGCTTGAAAATTTCAATTGCGATTGAATTTTTTCAATCTAGGATGCTCTGGGTACTGTTAGGGTCTTCCCATCGTTGAGACATCAAGGTCTCAGACCCTGGCGTGCGGCCCGACGCCTCTTCATTTCTGGCCTCTTGTTCTTGTCTTGTACTTTCTTCTTTTTCTTTTTCTTTTTCTTGTTGTTGTGACCTTTCTTGGTCTTTTTGTTCCCTTGCAAGGCCCGCTCGCAGGGTACACAACTTGGGTCGGGTCGCCACTAGGGATTCTCCCCCGGAACTGCTATGGTTGTACTGACCCTGGAAAACACGTGGTTTTGAATCCCCGGCGTTGACCCCCTTCCTACCAAAAATCCTAATCGCTTCAGCTGCTAAAGCCACGCTCAGAGAAGCCACCACCGCCACCTTGATGATTTGACTCGGCCACCCAGAGAAGGCGGCGCAGCTGGCCAGGCATAGAGCGACCTTAGCCAATCGCACTCCACCATCATTCTCGCCCTCCGGAACCTCAGCCTCCTGGTCGATGTCGTTCTCCCCCAGGTCCACCATGCGAATGAACTTCCGGAAGCGTTGCCATGCTGTCTTCACGGCAATGGCCTTGGTGAGGAAGTCTGCAATCAACTTCGTCCCCTCCAAGTGGTAGATCTGCCAAGTTCCCAGCCGTGATCTTTCCCTCAAGGCGTGTGAACGCAATCGCAGATGGCGAGTTCGCCACGGACCATCAGGTTGTCGGACGATGGCGATTGCTGCCTGACTATCCCCATAGGTGACCACTGCTGGCGGCTCCTCCACCCCCAACACCTCAGTCATCAGGGCTTGCAAGCTATCACCCATCACGGACGATTCGATGTAGCCTAACAACTCAGCTTCCGCCGTCGACAATGCCATACAGCTTTGCCTTGAGGATTCCCATTGAACCACTCCACCACCAACCATGGCTATAATGCCTTGAACACTTTTTCTCCTTGTGGAGCGTAAGACACGTCGCAATAGATCTCCACCAGGTTCATGCTGCGTTCTCGAGCCAAGGCTTGGTCGGGTCCCCGATCCTGCTCTTGGCATTTTCCATAGGGCAGGAAGCACTTGTCAGAGGCGTTCAGGTACTCCAAGATGTAGTAGCCTGTCTGCAAAGCCCAACGTGGCCTTTTCGTCACTGCCCTCCCCAGTGCCCCAATAGCGAATGCCAGATCCGGTCGACTCCGCACCGCCACCCACAAGATCTCTCCAGCAATGGCCTGAGCCTGGCGAACCTCCTCAATCTTGACGTCCTCCTCTTCCTCCACAAGGCTAGCGTGTTCCTTCGGCAGCGGTGTAGACCTTTTGTTTGTGATCTTCCGGCGACGAAGGAGATCCTGCAGGTATGAGGGTTGTCCCACCAAGAGTTCCTCGCCCTGATACTTCATCTCGAAGCCACAGAAACGCACCCATTCTTCAGAGTTCACCAACTCCGGCTTCGAAGTCTTCCACTCCTCTTGTATGCGAGCCACCAGCCCATCATGAACTGCTTTGTTGCCCATCACCATTAGGTCGTCTACATAGACCAGCGTCAGAATAACCGGAGCAGCACCCCCTTCCTGTAGGGCCCGCCATAAGTTTCGTTCTTTTGTGGATTGAAGCTTGTATTTCACCCCCTCCACAACCCATTCAAACTTGTTGAACATGGCGTCCCGGTGTAGTGCCCAGAAGCTTGGTGACGTCTGGAACCCGTAGAGTGCTTTGTGGGAACCACCGCCACTGGAGCCGCGCCAGGAGCGGTAGGCCTTGGTGCCTGTAAAAATGCACTTTTGACATCCAGCGCTGACATCATCCATCCTTCATGAGCAGCTCGACGCACTGCGCATCTGATCAAAGTGCCGTCAGCTCCGCTGGCGTAACTTCCTGCTGGACCAGGTGCAGGGTCTGCCGTTGGTGATGTCATGTTTCCGCATATGACAGCCCGCGCGCGATGCACGCCACTTCCTCCCTTGCGCACGCACACCATTTTGCCAGGTACTAATTCAGCATGAGGAGGAAGGCTTTCACCCGGTACAGGATGTACGGCCTGCGTGTCTTTCACGAGGACATCGTACTCATACTGAAAAGCTGGAACCCAATCTTGAGGATGTGCTCGGACTTCATGAAGAGGCACCGTGACAGTTTGCAGGACATCAGAATCCTGGACTTGGAGGCTACATAGATGGATGCGAGTGTCCCATTCCACTCTACCCAATTGAATCAGGTTGTCCTCCAGTTCATCCCGCCATCCCACAAACAACTCCACCTCTTGTCCTTGTTGAGCTCCTTGTCAAGCATTGCGCGGAACCCCATCCACCAAGTTGGACAATTGTTCTTGTAGTCGCATGTGATGCCACTCCCACGTCTCCTTCACGAGCTCCATGGGCAACCACCTCCCAGCACCATCTTCGTCACCGTAGGGCCCTTCAGCGGGAACTCCCACTGTCATTGCCTTCACTCCCGAAGCTGATGCGGCTGTTGAGGACCTCGGGAACCTCTCTGGTGCATCCTCCCATAGTTTCGAGGTCGAACTTTTTGGCTCCTTCAATGAAGACGACGAAGAATACTCCCCCCCGCTGAAGTCGGACCCGCAGCAGTGACCACCGCCATAGGTTCTCCCAAGCGCGGAGTATTCCCTAAAGGCTGTTTGCCAGTCAATCTTCGGTGAGGTTGTCCAGGACGATCATCTTCTTCCAGTTGAAGCTGCACCATGTCCCCTTGCACCCCTTGTTGGATGCGAAGCTGTTCACCTTCTTGGTTGGTTTGTACTGCTTCCCTCACATGAAGAACTCGACCATCTTGTAGTTGCACCACCCAACCGCCATTGACCAGGTGACTGGGAAACAAAACCCGTGCTTCCACAAACGGTGCAACAAGTCCTCCACCTTTGTGCCACTTTTTGACCTTGACCAACACCTTCCCTTGATAGGGCAACATAGGAAGGCAAGGCACCCCTAATTCCTCCAGCTGTCGACGTCGACGTTCTGCCGCCACATAGCGGATCGCGTCCGGCCATGAAGTTGCTTTGCAGCCATGTTCCGCCAGCTTGAGGCGCACTCTTCTTTTGATTTGGTGTACTTCAGATTCGGCATGTCCGTTTGAAGCCGGATCATCTCCTGCCGTAGTTGTAGGAACAATTCCATTTTTCGCACACCAAGCTGCCATCGATCGAGAGATCAGCTCCTTGGCTCGGTCCGAATGTAACCGATTGACATAGATCCCCATGGCCTTGAAGTGTGCCAGCGCTTTCTGCATCGCCACCACCACTTCCTCCTTCGCCCGGGACACTATAGGTTCCACATGCACCACATGTTTCACTGGGACCTTTTTCAAGGAGTCTTGTAGTTCTTGATGAAAGCGTTCTTCTTCTGGGGATTCTTCCTTCATGATGTCCAACTCCCCCGGTTCTGCATCATCCTCCTCCACAGGTGGTTGTCCCGGGTCTTCTTGAGGTTGGTCTTCATGTTGTTCTTCTTCCTGCTCCCCATTGGTGGTTTCCTTCCCTCCACCCAAATCCGGAACCAAGGCAACTGCTATCAGGGCATACTTCATGTAATAGCTTGTGGTCAAATCCTTAGCCCGTGGTAGAGGTCCAACAATGTCCACTGACATCGACCATGAAGAAGTCATAGTTTCTCCTTCCTTTCTCCGTCGATGAGGTCGTTGAGCCCCCATCTGCAGTTCCACACATAGGCGACAATCCCGACGAAACGGTCGATGGCCTTGTCGGAAGTGTTGCGCCCACTGTTCCTTCTCCCTTGCTGTCAAGGCCTTGGCGATTTTGGGTCCTTCCCCCATCAACTGCTCCAAATACAGCTTCAGCGAGGCCCAGACCGCTGCTCTAAGTCCTGAGGCCCACAATGCCCACGACCGTGACTGTTCCATGCGTTCCGCCAGGTTTTCTGCCAGAGGTTCATCTGGGCCTGGTGGACTTCTCAACTCATGGAGCTCCGTCATGTTGGGCAAGTTGGTCATGATTGTAGTAGGCTTTTTTCGAATGTGCCCCATAGTTTTCTGATCAAAACTGACCATGCTCATCCCTTCCTCCTCCTCCAAAGCGAGAATCTCTTCCCAGCTCCAAAACGAAGGCATCACGCTTCCCAGTTTGTTTTTTCCCGGGTCCTCCGGAGATTCCAGCAAAAATCCTGTCCTCATCCTCCCGAGGTCATACTTTACGCGCGCCTCCTCCGCCATGTAGTAGATGCCCACTTGTTTGAGGATCAGGGCCGTGTCGTGGTCCGCCAATCGTTGTTCCCCAGCACTGAGGTTTGGTAGTCCAAATCTTCCAGCTCCTCGATCTCGTAGTGGTCGGGGCCCTGGGCGTTTGAACCTCATTCTCGACACTGTCCTGCATGGTGGTCCACCAATCACACTCTTGATGGCCCCCTTTCTTGCCAAATTGGCCAGGAAACCCCATAGGCCCGGATTGTGAACATCCTGATCCTTGCCCTTGGTGATGTCCAGGGTGATCACTTCCCAGCCATCCTGTTCCAGCCTTCGCCATTCCTCCGCCTTCTCCCCCGCATAGAGGTGTAGCAGAATCTTCTTCGACTGTTGCAGTCGCCTTCGTGTACCTCGATTCCAAGGTAGTGTGCCTGTTGTGGATTCCTGACTTTCCGACATGTAGCGAAACACTCGGGAAGGCACCTGAGGGAAGCGTCTTTTCCACCACCCCATGATGTCCTCGTCCAGGTTCTCCTCATCATTCAGGTCTTCTACCTTTTTCCGCTCCGCCTCCTCAATGTCCGCGATGAGGGCCAATGCGTCCGCTTCCGCCACCACCGGGCACCCATCTCGCAACCACGAGGAGATTTTTCCCCTTTTGGGATGCACCACAACACAGCCACTTCGGCTCCACTGTAGTTTGTAGCCCAGGTCAATCAAGCCCCGAACTGGAACAATAGGCTCAATGCCTCCTTCAACCAGAATGGTACCAGTCACCGGATCTTGTTTGAGCGACACACGACCATGCGCCAAGTCCACCGGCACCAATTCAGCCTTTTCCAACTCATCGGGAAGTCCTGTCCGGAGAGGATGTGTTGCCCCACCATCCAGTAGTCCCACCTTGAGGTCAGGGTCACCTTCACCACATAGCGACGCCCCAACTGACTTACATTTCACGGCCATGAGCTTTGCCCGATGCAGTGACTTCAACAGCGCCGTCGCCTCACCCACCAAGCCTCCCACCGTGTTCACCTCCCCCAGGCGTAGACCTCGACCCAGTAGGCGCTTCCTCAACCGTTGCCGTCGTCCCTGGTGAAGTTGAAGCATTGGCCTCCTCCTCCAAGACTCCAGCACGCTCCGGCTTTTCCGGGCTGTTTATGTTGCTTCCCCCTTTGACCTTCGCCACCTTGACCGCCTCTTCTCCCTTCCCCTCCTTCTTCAAGAACGGGCAGGCTGTGCGACTGTGGTTCAAGCCAGAGCAATGAAAGCACCTGTTGTTCTTGGGACTCAAACGATGGTGCTTGAACTTGCACCGATCGCCACGCCGACACCCTTTTTCGGTCATCCAAAACCTGCAGGTGTCTTTGTCACCGGCGACATTCTCACGTTGTTCCCCCACCGAAGGACTCGTCCAGGACGTGGATGAAGTTCCGGAAGTAGGATTGGTAGCCACTGCTTTCAATGACGGACCCTTTCCCTGTCCCACTCCAGTTCCTGACCCCATCGCTAGCTCTTCCGCCTCCGCCTGTATAGGAACTCCGCGAAGATCTTGAGATTGTCCGACGTAGGCCTGGTGTCGATCAGCAACTGCTGTCTGCTCGTCGCCAGTCGATAGGCCACCTGAGCTCCAGACTTCGCCAAATGGTCCGAAGCCTTCACCAACACCCCTGCAAGGACCACTGGACCCGGAAGAAGCACCCCCAACTCCTCCGAGCGATTCCACCAACGCCGCCAGGTTCGAAGGACCTGCACCACGTCGCCCATGTTTTGGGTAAGTTTGAGCTCGGTCAAGTTCTTAATGAGGTTCATTCGTTCACCTTGTCCTCCAGGTTGAAATTTTATGTAGAGGATGAACAATACCTGAGCAACTGTCATTTTGCGAGCCGTGATGACCTCAGATTTCACAGTGTCAGGCACCGCTTGTAGCAACAGGCTGAGCATCCTTCTTTCGGTCCGAGGCCATTTGTTCGCCTCTTCCGCAGGCGCAGGGCCAAGACGCAAGCGCTGGAGAGGATCTGCCACCAACCACGCTTCGTAGGCCTGCTCCACATTCTTTAAGGTCAACTGCCACCATTGGCTGGCCCCTTGGCTGATCTCCGACACAATGGGCTCCAGGGTAGTCAACCAGTCGCCAAACGTCAGCGCCGTGGCATCCAAGCCCAGCACTGGCAATTCCACCGACCGAGCGTTGTCGCCCAGTGATTCCTCAGCTGGCATCCACATGCCATTTGCACTTGATGGATGTGCATGGGAAAAATGCCACACACACCATTTCCCCATCAGGGCGATAAGGCCATGGATATGCTACTGACCCCACGCCTACGCCATTGGGACCCACATTGACTATGGGTGCAGTGGTCTTCACATCTCCAGCAGCTTCTCCACCTGGTTGAACTCGATCACCTTGGACTTTGCCTCCAGGAGCTTCCACTGCCGATTGGAACGACGAGTTCGAGCTCTGTTGCCCCAATTTGCGAACTTCTTCTTGGAATTTCGCTTCGGCCTCCTTCAGACATAGCTCACGAAGACGTTCGACTTGATCGCCGCCATCACGAGGTTGTTGACCTTGTCCTCGAGGATCGCTTGGACGAGCTTGATCATGAAGTTCCCTCATCTTCTCTGCGGACCAGGGATTCAGTGGTGAGCTCTTCACAGAACCTTTTGTCTCTTCGAGAACCCGTTCACGACCACCACCATTTTCCCGAGGATCAACTCCCCCAGGTCCCTTCACCGATGCACCTCCTTCAGTTAGTTCTTCTCGACGTCCTTGAGGCGCCACCGGCAACTGGTCTGCAGAAATTCCAGTCCCCCACATTCCAGGGTACGGTTGCTCCAAACCTGCGAGCATCCCCCAAGCTTGTTCTTGTACCGGTTGGAGTAGAGAAGTCATGCCCCCACCACCATCGCGCCCTCCGGCTTGTCCAGGATCGGCTGGCGCAGGTAGAGCTGGTTGTAGCCCACCCACCATAGGCACCTGTGGAAAGGTTGGCAAAGGCGGAACCATCGGCATGAACACCTGCGGGGGGCCTCGAGGCCCCAGTTCTCGATGATCTTCTGGCGCAGGTAGTGCCCTTTGTTCTTCCACCTGTCTTCTCTCCGCCGGCGTATTTGTCACCGCTGCATAGGATGTTCTCTTCAGGGATGGTGTCATCGTTCTGCTCGGCTCCAAGCTCTGTGCCCTTCGAGGCTGATCCCTCGCGGCTTCCAGCATGGCGTCCAGCTGTTCGTCAGCCGTTGGTGTTTTCGATCTTCTCCTCCGAAGCGTCGTCGATGTCATGGCATCACACGGTTGGGCTCATAACCCATGGGAGTAGCGTCACGTTCGTGTGTGCGGTCCTTTTCTTGAGCCAAACGTTGTGGCGGTTTTTTCGCCAAGTTTGTTGTGGGTCTCACGTGGTCCATGCTTGACGACTCACGGAAACAAAAGGATTTTTGCCGCACTGCCAGGCACTGCCCGGCACTGCCGGGTACTGCTCCTGCCTCATCCAAGCAAACCCCATTCCGATTCCCGGAGCGGGCTGGCAACTCACAAGAAGCTCCTGGTGCGAACCGGCCAAGCAGTGTTTTTTTCCCCGACACCCGACAAGTATATTGCAAACAAAATGCAACCAATGAATCCCTTTACGAACGCACTGAAGGCAAAGAACATTACAGAGAAACAATGACACCGTTGAAACATGTTGAGAACATTTGAGAAACGTGTTGAAACATTTGGCAGCTAGGCTACGGCACGGCTTGACACAGCTTTATGTTCCACAACATTCCACAGTAGGCATGAAGACACTCTGAATGCCTTACGCAAAAGGCCACTGCGCTATGATGTTGAGGTCACGGAGAGTGGCAAACCATATTTGTGTCGCACTTTCTGGAGCTGCACAGGGTGTCTCGCCTCCAAGGTGTCTCGACCTCAGGGTGCTGAAGTTGCACGCTGCTGCTCAGTCGAAAAGGAAACATGCACGTGTTTCTTCGTTTTTCTACTTGTTGGACATTCTGGAGGGCCGCGTCATTCGTGCTGGCTGCTTCAACTCTGTGGACCCTGAACTGGTATATGAAATCATATGCAATGATCGTTGAACCATTGATGACATCATCCCTTCTACCTACTACCTCTTGTTCTGCTTCGACGTCTCCTTTTGGTTGATCAATGACGGCTGCTTCTGCTCAGATTCAAGTCGCCGAGCTCCCACAAATTCAAGGGACACTAAGTTGAGGCCCACAGGCTTCTTGGATGGTAATGGTCTTGTGCAGTTCTATTGTGTTGAATGGCCTCAATTGATATCAAATTGATATGAACTGAACTGATTGCCCGCCAACCAAGCAACTATTATACACTTGGAATCCAAACTCAAATGAACTTCAAGCAACCAACCTTGAAATAAATGCCAGGAACAGCTTTGAACAAAGACTTTCACATCATTTGGCCACACGGATGGAGACTAGTACCAAATAGGCTGCCCCACCACTCTCTGGGCTCCAAATGTGTTAGTTCAGGTGCTCGGCCGGAAGGGTCCTGAGCAAGCGGGTCCATGGTGTCTTGATGAATCACGTCTGGTCTGAGTCCGTGCCTCGAACGTTGCAAATGCTGCCACACAGGCAATAAGGTTGAATCGCCACATGGGATCGTTTAACAGAGGGTATGACTTGATCTGGTGGGTTTGATCAAGAAGTCTGATAAGAGCTTTTGGAGCAATGTTTCGGGATATTTGCTACGACTTTATCCGAGGACTACCCATGGACATCCGCGGACGCTCGTCACTCTCTGCATCATCTCACAGGTTGGATAACCTTGCAAGTATGTCAACCCCATAGTTCGGTCTGATCATTATGCGTCTCGTGGACAGCTGCAAGTAGTCTCTGCTACTGCAGCTTGAGCACTGCTCCGGCAATGTGTGTGTGTGCGCATGTCTCCTTGAATGCATTAGGCTGGATGATCTGCTTTTCTTCACCATATAGTGGTGACACAAATGAATGAATACATCACACTGCTGCGCCAGCACTTTGGTTCTTTTTAAACGCAGCTGTTTCACTCAGTCAACTGCCTCAAACTTGGCAGAGTCCTCAGCCCGCGTTGAATGCCAATCAATGTCACGAATGCAGCAATCTCTGCATTGAATCCAAAGTAACTAAAGGTTATCTAAAACATATCACAACGTAGAACACAAACACGCAACGAGTTTTGTTCAGCTCCTTACAAAACTACTAAACGGCTTAAAACTTGGGCATGCTTGCAGTATGATTCAGGTCGCTCACACCGGTATCACTGGTACAACAAAGGGACCATGACAAACAGCATGATTTAGTGTTTAAATGTGTTTATATAAAGGGTTTTTACTCACTCACGTTCTTGCTGACCCCAGCTGCCTGAAGCTTGCAGCCAACTCCCAAAGACCTAGCAGCACTCAAGTCAGAAGACACTGGCATGTACAACATGCCCATAGCTAAACAAACATCCTGGCCTAAGTGAAAATCGCTTCGCAAGCTCACAAGAAGTGCTGCAGAAAGGGCAAAGGTCAATTGAAGTTCAGCATTCGACACAGAAAATGGTCTACGATGGTTGACGTAGATCCAGTAAGACAAAACGAGAGTAGAACCACGGACACTTGCTGTCTCATTCCTTGACAGCTTTCATTCACCTTGTTTGGTCTGTTCTGGTACACCAGTGCAGGCACTGCTCCTGGTAAAGCAAGAAGAGTACTATGTCTATGTCAGCCGTTAGTCAAATAGCTTCCTCTATCGACGATGACGACGGTTTGTTTCGGCAATACACTCGTGAAGGCCTTACGAACGCAGTATCAGCATCGTCTGAGTTCGCTTGCTCCTCCTTCGCTGCAAGTACAACAAAAGCGCTCTAACAGCTGTTGGGGCCAACAACCTGTCACTCTCGAGTGAAATCTTGGCGTATTTGATGCGAACATACGTTAAATCATGTTATAGTAACAAGAAGCTATTAGGAACAAGTGCCACACTAGTAGTAACAAGTGCCTTACTAGTAGTAACAAGAAGCTATTAGAAACAATATCTCACAAGTCCTGCAAAACTGCGAACACACAGCCAACCAACGTCGGATGAAGAGGCAAAAGGCCTGCTTAAGAATTCAGCAGGGGGGGTGGAAAGTAGCATGTCTTCACAATGCGGCCTGCTGAGATGCGGAGACTTCAAGCGCTTCAGTCTCTCTGAAGAGTTCTTCGACTCCAAACTCCTTGGCGACTCGGCGCTTGGCAGTGGGTGAACTGATAGGCAGTTCTTATTGCGGCTTCCTTTTGGCACTTATATACTCCAGGTGATGGCATGGAGTCTGAAACAACACTTTCGATCTGAATCTATCGGATCAAGTGGCTGTGCAAGGCGTCAACGTGGTAACTAGTGTGGATTGTGTGATAGTCTGCGTGTCACTGTGTTGTATCAGAACAGCCGCAAACACTCGCCAGGTCTTTCCAGTCTGCAACTCAATTCAGAATCTACCTAAATGGATGTTGTCTGAACTTTTCCTCTGCTGCAGCAAGGCCACGTCATCTGGCATCTTGAGTTGAGAAGTTGTGACTTTGAACTCCTCAAACTCTGCATCTGTCAGCAAGCACTCTTCCAGAAGCCCAACCTTGCCAAGGTCAAACAGTGGAACCAACATCTGGCACACCTTTCGGAAAGCAACTGCTGAGTTTCAGCCATTACAAATCGCGGGGAGTTCACGTGCTCTTCGGACCAATATGCATTAACGTGCACGTCCAGAGCTGTGAGCGGCATTCTACTTTGGGCTTACGAAGCAGCGGCATTCTACTTTCGCTGCATTCTGAAATGATATAGATTGAAGAGCGGGGACAGGGCTTGGCCCAAATAGTCATCAAACCAAAAGGCTTGGCGCAACATCCCTGATCATGCTATGATTTGTGATTTGTGGAACAAACGCAACTCATGGTTCTTGCCAACTTTATCTTGGCAAAAACCAGTGAAAAGCGGTGAATGATGGCAATAGGTCAATGTGCTGGTTGCGTCCGGACGTGACAAACACAAAGTCTGCTGCAAGTTCCAGGGAACAATGGTCTCCTCCACCATTTCGGACCCTCCAATGAAAACCAGTTCTTGCCTCACGGTCAGATTTCAACAGCTCAGCCATCTGGTTCTGCTCAAGCTTCACAACATTCGATCAAGTGCGTAAAATTAACAACTGAATGTTGGCTACAACTAGCACGTGTTCTTTGTTCCTTGAAGCTGTGGCAACAAACATTCCCATTGCCTGCAGTCTCCCCACTCGTGATGCCACTTTTGCTGCAGTTCCCTGAACTCAGCCTCCGCTCCTGAAGTGGCACAAGCAAAGCAAACAACTTGAAACGCCATCAATTTTGGTGTCTTCTGTAAATTCATCTAAATTCCATTACAATCAGGCAGGGAAATTCAGGGACTGAGAAACATCCAATCACTGTATTCTCCCCTAAATGTGGTCCCAATCCAATCAAATCAATGAATCTGTTGGGCTTTGACATGGCACCATGAAAGTTGAGATGTGCTGCAAGGACAGCCACAAAAGAACTTCTAAACAATAATTCATGGGCAATGCGACAATCTATTATAATGCGACAAAGGAGCCGTGCCGCACAAAAACAATACTGGGTTCGATCCCACCACCCATCCTCTGTCCTCCCATCCCTAGTCCTGGATAACTCAATCGGAATCTTCTCTGCTCCGAGTTGAGCGGCTGCCACCAGTAGTCCTCCGGCGCGCAGCTCACGCAGCGCCCGGCCTGGGACCATCGAAGGCAGCGCAGTGGCTCTGTAGTGGACCAAGCAAAGCCTGCGTCAATTGGCTCCGTCCATGGGCCAAAAATCAGGACATCTGCTACTATCTCAAAGGACATAGCCTCGCTTTTTGGCTCGTGATCCAGGACCACGGACCAAATAGAGTATTTTGATGATTGAAATACCAGCGGCTGTGTGGAGTTCGGGGATCTTTCAAACTCCTATGGAGACTGCTACAGCTCGAACACATCTCAAAATGTCTAGTTGTTCCATTTTGTTCTTGAGTGTTAGTTAATATGTTGTCCTGGATTGGGTGCTTGTTGAAAGCTGACCATATAATCTTACAGAATTACGGGACAAGTACCACCGTGAAGACAAACGACAAGCGCCTTTTGAGCGCAGCACTCCTTGCAGTGCTGCCTGGCTAGTGGAATCAACTTCAAGCACCTGCAGCGGTAGCAAAGTCCGAAGTGTTCTTGCACATCACATGCACGTGTCCAACAGGACTTCCAATTGCTCGATTAAGATTCAATAAGATCCTGCGCCAACCCGATCTGAGCCACGACTGAACCACGGGGCCAAACGGGTCTCCAAAACGGCTGACCTCTTGTTCAATGTCAAAGCTGCAGGACAGCGCATCCTCCCAAGAACAACTTCAAGATAGGTCACCCAAGCCCAAATCAGCCCAAAGCAAAGTATTAAATGCCTAGTTGTTGATATTCATGGCGATTTGCTCTGAACTTTTCGCTGTCGTCTTAGAACCCCTCGTTGATTCTCCTGCCACTCTTCCAGGAGATGCTGCAGCCGCTGACCGTGGAAGGGTCTCCGCCGTTGGAACACGAAGCTCCAAAAGGGTCTCCCCTGGAAAAGTCGTTGGAGTCAACAAGAGTCGAAACAAGAGTCAAGACAGAGTATGTAACAGAATGTCTTCAAAAGAAAGTCCCAAGCAATTCTCAAGTGATCACAATTGGATTTATAACAAATCACATTTCGTTGTATGCAAAATTATGTTAAATAAATGGTAGCATGCCAGGACCCTTCCTGTCTTGCTATGTGTTGTCAAACTCTTGCCACTCTGCTAGGCTTTCAGTGATTTGCACCCCGCCTCTTCACTTGCTATCCTGGTATGACACAGGGCCAAGGCGGCCAATGCAATCGCAGAAAGGCGACCACCGTCCGAAAGTTCCACCGAGAGACCAAGAGAAACACATGAAAAAACGGTCCTGTCGTCTACGAGCCCGTTGAAGTTTGGCAACCAGTTTTTGCACGACACCATTCATGTTGCCCTCTGCACAAGATCCAGGATAAATCTTTCCAAGGTCACCCCATCACGAGAACAAGAACTTGGGGCTTGCAATGAATCTATGTAGGTATGTCACCAGGCCAAAATTCTGAACTCGACAGTACCAGTTTCAGATCGGCAACTGGTCATCGGAATGCCTCACAGGCTTGGCTTGGAAGCAATGGCCATTGCAATGCTGGTGGCCACAAGCAGGAACACCTAGAGCCATCAAACGTGTCCTAGCCAGTGGATGAGTTTAGGATATTGGCAATCCTTGGAACTTGAGTTCCAACCCTAAAGGGACACTGATTCATCCAGTTGGATATTATCTTGGTGCTAAAACATCTGCCCTTCGTGGAGCAGTTGGGGAAAGTCCGCCCGCATCGAAGGTGCCGAGGCGCTTTTTCTGTTGCATGCGGCAAAGGCAAGCATTGATTGGCTCAATAGCTTTAGCTAGGAAAGGAAATTTTTGTGCTAGAATCATGTGTTTTTCCACGTTTTCTGATATGGTCCAATCGCCGAACATAGGTCCCATCTTGGCCAAACATAGGCCCAACATAGGCTCGATTGGGCGTCACATAGGGGGGGGCAATTTTGCTCTAAAACAATATTATGTTTTTTCAACGTTTTTGAATATCGGCAAGTTGGTGAACATAGGTCCCATCTTGTGCAAACCAAGGCCTAACCTGGGCCCATAGGCCTAAGATAGGCTCAACACTGCCCAACATGGGGCCAAAATGGACCTAACATGAGCTCAACATAGGCCCGATTTGGCATAACATAGCGCTCTTGGCTAAACATAGGCCCAACCAAGATAGGCCCAACATGGCTCAACATATGCCAAAATGGACCTAACACATAGCCCCATAGGGTCCAACATAGGGGG
>CAXAMN010025906.1:380005-424208 GCA_963970005.1 Durusdinium trenchii
TCAAAAACGTTGAAAAACACAGGGTTCTAGAGCAAAAACGGGGCCACCTCTTCCTGCTGGAGCCTAAATATTGGGATATGTTGGGTTCAGTTTGGCACATGTTAGGCTATGTTGGGCCTATCTTGGGCCTATGCCGGGCTTATGTTAAGCCTATTGAGCCTATTCTTAGGCCTATCTTGAGCCAAGAGAACATGTTTAGCCAAATCAGGCCTATATTGGACGATGTTAGGTCAATTTTGGCCCCATGTTAGGGTCAATGTTTCGGACGCCAAAGTCGCTATCTGGAAGACAGACGTTTGAGATATGGACTTCTTGGGCTAATTTGGCTGAAATGGGACCTATGTTGGGCCAGTTTCAGACAATGTTCAAGCACAAATTCTGGGAGCCCAACCCTTCCGTGCGGGCGGTTGCCGTCGCGAAGCGACGCGAATAGTACTTGCTGCATACACTGTAGACGCATGTTTCATTTTGTTTCATTGTGTGTACTATGTACATGGAAAGGAGGGACCGGTCCTATGGACTTCTGACGACTTTCAGCTACAAGAGCATTCACAACAACTTGGGACACCCGGTTCAAAATGCCACCGCATCTTCTGACTATCGACCTCGCTTCAGCCCAGCGTCCGGACTGTTTCCAAAGACTGCTCCACATCCCAGGCTCCTTCTTCTCTAAGCAAAGCAGGACGTGCCGCTCCTAAGTCATTGTTCCACGATAGGGATTGCTGACAGAATGTTTCTGCCTTGGCCTCGATGGCTTATTTCTTGAACATCTTGCACCCGCCGGCCCGATGCGTGTGAAACAGTCTAAAGAATAAACATATGATGAACACAATTATGTGGCTCGTAATATACAAAGCACCAATGCACAAGCTCCAAATTATGGAAATTAATGCAAATTATAGCATTGGCAGTAGCAAGTTAAATGCTGGGCTGCTGGACACCAAAAATGGCTGCCACAGCCCCTGACCAACTCCGGCAACAACAAAACAACTGCTGTGACCTACAAGCAACCTGTTACATCCTGTTACCCCACGACACTAACTGCTTGCCACCAAAAAAATACAGCGAAAACACACACACACACACAAACATTGCTCGCATGTGTTATTCTTTGCAGCGAGCATCTTGCCCAATGCTTTCAATCTCGAACATGGCATCATCAGCATTCGCAACCTCTCCTTCGAAACCAAATTTTTACCACGCACAGTAGAAACACAAGAGGAACATACATTATTTTGTGCACTGGCCTCTTTAAAGGCCCTTTCTGTAGGAAATGACCGTATAAAGGCAAGCATGATTCAGGATGATGTTACAGTTGATGTTGTGGGTCATGTTGTGGGGTAGTGTCAGTGTTGGCAACAATGGTGGGCATTATGGCACTGTTGAAATCAATATGGGGGGCCTTGGAGACTACTTGCTTGAATTGATGGGGAGTGTGAATTCGCTCATCGCTCTTTGAACTTGGAGATGTCCAGTTGGGAGAACATGTGAAACACAGATTCCTTTTGGGTAAGCGTACCAAATCAGAAACAATGTTCACACCACCCGGATGGAGTGGGGTGAATGTCTGCACTCTGAACTTTGGATAGGATTACAGGATTAACTAATGTTTTTTGAGTCAGATTTTCTGCAGTTTTTCGCAGCGCCCACAGAGCAGCATTGTCAGCGCAGATTGGTCGCCCCACAGCTTTGGATTTCTTTTCAGCTCTTGACCTTGAAGTCAAGATCAATCCAGTAGATAGCTGGTAAAATGAAAAACTAATGAATGAAATGATATGGTTTGGCCATTGCAATCTCGCCAAGCAGTTTTCTTTCACTTTTGCGAGCTATGTGGCCAAAGAGAGCGCTGAAGCGATCATTTTCGAACGCAATCATTTCAACAGATTCTTCCAGCTCTGAAGAGTCTTGGCTTTCAAACCTCAGATTTGCCAAAGCAGGCTGCAGTTTGCAGTCTAATGTAGTCTTGGAACCGGTTGAGTTTATCCAGTGTCAAAACAAAACGAAACAAACCAGATTCAGGACCCCATAGCAATAGTAATCCTTTGAAACTTTGCGACGCGATGTTGACAGAAAAGTGACAAAGCCCAAGTCCCAAAAGCTTCCAAATGCTAAGCCAGCCAAGGATGAATCTGCCGCTGCCTCTGTGCAGAGTTCCAGCTCTGGTGGCGCTAGCCAAAGCAGTGGCGGCTGGTTCAGCACATGGGAATCGGAAGCTAAGCTGGAAAGAGTCTAGTGGGAGGGAAAGCAGTCAAGCAGAGACACGGCTTCCGCACAGTGGTGAACTTTTGCTACACCGGCAGCACCAATGTTTTGCTTGAAGATTAGCTGTATCCCCACATGTTTGGCTGACAGTTCATAACTTGCAATGAAGAAATGGTTTGCACCTGACAAGGATGACGAGGAGCCTATGGAGGCCACAGCATTCTCCGTTTTGCCACGGGTTTGGGTTCCAGCGCAACAAGGCTGCACCACAGAGGTGGACACGTTTACAAAGTGCAGCTTGAGTTATGAGTATATACAGATCCTTTACACACCGCTCCCGTTCCAGCTGTGACTATAGACTATACTAGTATACATACAGTATATGTTTTTGTATACACTAGACCAGCATTCATCTAGGATTTTTGTTATTTCATTAAGCTTGAAGTTTGAACACCAGGGTTCGGGGTCAATACCTAGGTATCTCGAGCTTGCAGGGATTCACAAAGGAGACTTCTCACGCAACAGAAAGACCCTTTGCAGCAGTCAGCGCCATCCCAATCAGAGAGGGGGTTCAGCGGGGTGAGAAGGCTAAGGAATGTGTCAAAAATATCCTCACGGGAATCACACACCCCACACCGGCCCACACCCGTCATTTCCTCAACCCCTCCAAAAGCAAGACCCAAGCATGCTTCCAAGGTTGAAGGTCTTCGGCGCATGTGAGGGAATGGGCACACTGGGCTACATCATGTGCCCTGGCTGGATTTATACAGTGGAAGGCCATATTCTGGAGCAGAGAAAACACAAAGAAGAAATGGGTGTTATTACCAGCCATTATTGTGTGACATTCACATCCAAACAAGCATCAACACATCGCTCGCCCATTTCTCAAACTTGATCCAAGCATGATTGCCTGACAGCAACTCGCCCGGAGCCTACTTAGGAAACACATTGAAGAGTTCACTGGCCTGGACATTCGATTGAAATTCTCTTCTGAGATATGTGCAAAGGCTAGGAACTTGTGTCTGGAAAATTTTCCATGACCCTTGGCTGAGTTTTTTTGGACTTTCCTTTTTGTTATGTACTGCTGCCCAGCATTGAGTCAGCATGCCGTTGTGATGACACCAGAAAGTAGGCAGGTGACATCAGGTGACGTTGCAGTGCAGTGTATGTGACTCTATGTGACGGGTTAAACTTACCGAGGGCGGCACTTCTACAAGGACGTTCAGGTCAGCCTCGCTGGTGACATGCAGCACTGTTGTGTGTGTAAAGCCACTCACAACACTGAGCCTTTGCTGCATTGACACAGCACGTCAGCACATCCTTTTCCACTCACATTTTTTGACACTGACAAACACTCATTTGCAAATCTGGGAATCATAAACTATTGGGGGTCCTGGGCCCTGGGATGCCCTGGGTCACATGCTGAAGGTGAATCATGACCTCGCCCACCATCTAAGGATGATTTGTCTGACAGTGACACCGGCGACGACGAATTGGACCTGGGGTTGATGGGCATACCTTGCCCATTATTTTCGAGTTTGAATTCTCGAAGTCGCATTGCCAAACGCGAGGGAAATTCCTACAACCCGTTTCTGCAGAATCTTTCTTGGAAACATTGGGTCATTGGGTGGGTAACCAATAGACAGTAGGCAGTAGGCAGGCAGCAGTAGACAAACACAGTTGTCAGTATTCAGTATAGTCAGTATAGTCTAGTCCAGTACAACTCAACCGCACAGCACACTAATACAACAATGTTAGATTGCATGGATCCGGATACGGTACGACATGCGCACATAGCTTCTTTTAACTTTATGTCAAAAGGGCCAGGGGTCCAGGGGGCCAGGGTCTTATCATCACATCATCACACGTGACAAATTGACAAATCATGTAGTAAGTAGAGGGTATAGGGGTATAGGCATAGGATTCAGGATGGTATAGGCAAGGAAGCGTGTGTGAATATGGAGTACGTAGCACCTGGTGTCACGTGCAGTTGAAGCAAGATATTCAAGTACTTAAGAAAGAGTGTGTCAGTAAAGGTCACTGAGTCTATAACTTATATGATATATAATGATATGACCGTATGATATGAGTATGAGTATATGAGTCGAGAGAAACACTTTTTTGTCTTTCATCCTTTTCACCCTTGATTTCATACTCATACAAGTGTTGAGCCTTCTTGCAATTCTCTCAGGAATGGGGCTGGTGTGGTGAAGGCTTGCCTCAAGTTGATGCGGCAACGAAACCCGAGAACCTTTGTTATCGAGGAGGCCCCTCAGTACAGTAGTACTCTTGTGAAAGTTGTTGCTCAATTACTCGAAGCATCTCAAAGCCAATCTGAGCTCTGCTGTCCAGGGTTGTTTTGCTATTTGCTTGCATCGACCAACTTGTTATGGAGCAAGTGGATGTTTTTTCAATATCCTGAGGTTGCCGGCATCCTCAAACCTTTTGATCCACCTCTTGATGGTGAGTGGGCCAACTACGAGGCACAAAGGCTGATTTTTGGAGGGCAGGAAGCTGAAACGCATGATTCTCAATTAGCACTTGACAGCAGATTTTTTTGCATTTCGTTCTCAAGAGATACATACACGGCTTAAGCACATGAGTCCAAATAAGAGGCTGGACACGACACAGGAATGGCTCTGTTTTTTTGGGGACATGTGCCAACATACTCATGTTCTCCAGAATGGTGGTGCAAAAAGCATCGTGAAGAAAGTGGCAGCAGTATATCAAGCTGCTATAAGTACCATAAGTATTGTAAGTGTAAGTTGTAAGGCATAAGCGGCATAAGGTTCTTGTAAACACTAGACCTAGAACTAAACAGAACATCTACCTACTATTACTAAGACTAGAACCACTGCAACTACTAAGGGACTAAGTACTAAGAAATTGTTTGAGGGAAGAGATGTGTGTGCTTTGCACAACAGGAAACAAGTGCCGATTGCTGTAGATAAAATTGTGACACAAACAAGCTTTGGCTGGACTGCCATGCCGCTCCATGCGGTTCATCAGCCTAGACTCCGATTCTGAAGCCACTCCAGAGGCTGAGTCTGATCATGGCTGTCATTATGGCCAAAGCCACAGTAGTGACAGCAGTTACAGGAGTCCGAGCGAGAGTGATTCTGTTCAATCCTCCAGGCATCACTCATCTCATTCCACTGAGTCACCCAATAACAGTGACTCTGACAATGACATGGAGGCCCAGAGACGCCATTTGAAGAACCAGCTTCGTACGGCAAAGGCTAGGGAGGCAGCTTTGTTCAACAAAGCCAAAAGGCGATTGGCACAGCAAGCAGTGTTGAAGCCACCAGAACACCCAGCCGATGAGTTTCGTGATCTGATCAAAGCTGATAGTGCTTTGAACCAACCCATCCAAGCCAACCAGGGAAGAACCCAGAGGTTTCAGCGTTTGAGACTTTTGGTGAGCTACCTCAAAGCTTGGGGGAAGAAAGTTGCAGCAGCATGTCTGATGGCAGGCTCAGAAGCTGATGCCAGCAATGAATCGAAAAATACAACAGTGAACCACAGCTTGACTACTTCGATCATTGACGACACCAACATGAGGTTGGCCAGCACAGTAAGCGGGGCCAATGAATTGAGAAAGTCACGGGTGGTCAGTGTGATGAACCATGTCCAGACGGTGATTTTCAACAGCTCTCAAGAAGGTGGCAAAGTGCAGCACAAGATCTTCAAGGCACACACACCGCTGGTTTGCCTTCCAAAGGCTGACACAAACAGCATTGCTACAGAGTTTGTGACACGACTGTTTTCCTTTGTTGGCAAGGTGTCTGCAAGGTTCAGGTCTTTTGGCATCCCAGAGGATTTGATGAAAGGCATTAAATGTCAAGCAACTACATGCTGCTTCGATTCTTTGAAGACAAACTTGGCCGTCTTAAAAAAGATTCGCACTGCCATCAGCCACCAGCATGTGGCACACGGGCATGACTGCATCTACCCCTTTCTTGCTGTCAAGTGCAATATCCATGCACTGGCGCTCCAAAGGCGACCGCTGCTTGAAGGGTATGTTGGGTTCTGGAGCTCACTGGTGAGGTTAGGTCACCTGTTCGAAGTCCATTCTTTTCGTAGTCAGTTCAGATCTGCACTCTTGGCCGTGGTGGTGGAATCCTTCAGCTACATAGTTGTTCCTGAATTGGAGAGCGGCGCTGCCAAGGAGTGGAAGGAGCGGCGGCAGGAAATCCTAGGGATGGATCTCAATTTGGATCATGACAGCCGTCACCCAAAGAAGCGCTTTGAATACCACAAGAAGTTGGCCAAGTGGGACAACTCGGACGCTGACAGCCACAAGATCACACACCGATGTGACGGGGGATGCTGTCTTGGCGACACCCACGAGGCCAAGGCTCGATTTGCTTTACTACAAGTGTGCAAAATTTACACCATCCTGTTTGGATTCGGCTATCCAGTGCCGCTACTGTATCGATGGATCCATGCAGCACGCTCACTTCAGTACTGCAAAGCAGCAAAGCAGCATGTTATGGCAGTTTTTTGTTTAACATGTCCTAGCCCATGCTGCGTGTGCCAACAAAGTTTAGATCGAGTCTAGACTCGACGTTCAAATTCTCTTAAGCTCAGGAAGCTTGTGGTTTGCATAACCTGCTGCCCCGCGTTTTGGGCAAGTTGGCAAAGCAAAGCTCTTCCACAAATGACTCAGTGTCTGAAATGCACATCCTGCTCCAACAGGAGGGCTTGCAGATTGACGAGCTTGCAGACAACATTGGAGACAACGAGCTTGAGTGGCAGGAACTTTTGGGAGACCTCCTGGACAGCAAAGACAACATGTCACATGCGGAGCTGAACAGGAAAAGGAAGAGATTAACGTTTGCTGCTTTTCTGGACCCTCAGATTGTCTCCAAGATTATGGTGACAGAAGCGCTGGCTAGCCCCAGTGTCAAGGAGATGCACTTGCTGTTCTCCAGAACACATGCCATCACAACATTGCAGCGGCTACCCCAGATGGCAGAAGATGAGCGTTCTTCTCTTCAGACAAAGTGCTCTGTCAAGTTCACAGCAGCATTTTTGAAAATGTGCTTGAGCTGTTGGTTTATTGGTGTGTGAGTAGTGTGTACATGAGATACAAATGCATTTCTCGTTTTTTGGAACCCATGGGAACGATATTGATGAGGGTTCAAGACTTCAAGAATACAACAAGGACAAGGACTAGAATTTAACTACAGCCAGAATTGGGATATGATAAGAGTTGAGTTTCTGATTTTCTGAAACAACAATCACCCGACATCATCCCAAAAGTCAGAATGAATGAATCACTCACAGTGACTCACCCAGGAGGTCACACAAGTGTCTCAGTTTACTAGTTAGTTACTGTGTAGTTACGAGCCAGGTCACATGACATTTTTATGGCCTACGCTTCCGGCAAGTTTGGGGCTGGCTTGGTGGATGCCTACATTGACAAGCTAAAGGGCTTTTCTCGCTTGCGTGTTCCAAGTGAAGCTTTTCACTTCTTCAAGCAATCTTTGCTGGCCATGTCAGATTCCTGGAGACGCTTTGTCTTGCCCACTGGTGGATTTCCATGGCTCATATTCAACTTGGTTGGTCTAAGTCAAGAGGAGTTCTTGCTCGAGTACAGGCGGCAAAGGGACATGATGTTGAAGTGCAGAGAATGTACAGACCTTGAATTCTCACATGTGTTGCTGAACTTCATCAACCTGGAGCTGGGAGAAAGCAGTTGTGACGTGCAAGCCAAAGTGAAGTCCATCCAGCATTTGCTGTTTGACATCAGCGTCCATGCGCCACTTACAAGTGACTTGGTAGAGTGCCTGCACGGGTTCACACAAGCCTTACTTCATAGGTGGAGAGGATCAAAGCCAACAGAACCTGTTGCGCAAGAGCGCTTGGTTTGGAGCTTGATAACAAGAACGTACGGCAAGGTGAGAGACTGGCTGTGGTCTCGCATTGGTGATAGTCAGGCAAAAAAAACGGCTCCGCAAGTATGGCCAAAGTAGCAGGAACCAGTACAGCCACCACAAGGACAAGGATGTTGCCAACAAACCGAGACCAGAGCGAAAGTTGTCTTTTGAGCGAATGGACCGGCTGATCACTTTTGGGCAGAAAATCGGCCATGGCATGAAGCCTCGGAAATTGTCTGGAGACTTGCCAGCATTTGTGAAATGGAGGCGAACTGGAATGCCTTGTTTTGGAAGGGTTGACAAGTCCAGTCCAGGTAAAAATATGAGTCAAGATATGATGATATTGATATGATATGAATATGATTGATATTATGATTATTATATAATAATACCTAATACCGCTATATAATTTATAGTTATTTATATAACAACTGAGATAGATACCTGCTGAGAGATTTCGGAGATGAGATAGATAGGCATTTGCGCCGGACCATAGCTGATAACTTTTACTCACAACTCACAAGCGATGACCCTGAGTCAAATAAAAGATAAAACAAACTGATAAAACTATACAATGTTTCACAAGATGTCAAATCATATCAATCTGAAACATACCGTACCTGATTTTGCAAATAGCTAGAACGGGTAGTGTTGCAGTAGTGCATTGGTACACACTGGCAATGGCAGTAGTGTTGCAATTTCCTTCTTTAACCAGTACAGTACAGTCAGTACAGTACTTAAAGAATGCGACACTGTTGGCACTTGTTACTTTTGTTTTTAGTGTCAAGCTTCCCTCCAACTCAGCTAGGATGGAACATCTTTCAGCGTGAAGCACTTGCAGGCCAGCAAAAGGATCCTTCGCAGTGGAGACAACAAGTGCGAGAATGCAGTGACACGTGGAAGCGCATGACAGAGAGTGAGCAAGATGCCTACCATGCCAAAGCTGCTGAGGAGCAGGCCATGCGTGTGGAGGCCGCACAGTGTCCTTTCCCTTCACGTTTCAGCAAGGCAAATGGGTTGCCTCCTGCTGAGACTCTAGCTCAAGAAGCTGCAGCAAACCTGTCAGCCAATGCTTTGAAAAAGATTTCAAGGCAAAGGCTGATGACAACATATACAGAGTTCCGCCAGTCACCAGCATGGAATGAACTTGAGGCGGGACTACACACACCTGATGGCTGCATGGATCTTGATTGCATTGATGTGGAGACGCCTCTTACTTCTATCCAGGAGACATGGGACAATTTCGTGAGAGGAGACGTGGGTGATGTACTCAGTGTTTCAGAAGACTTTGCCAGCACTGTGCACCACACTGTTTGCCACATGGAGTATGGGGCCTGCAAAACACTTCCCGGCAACAGCCTGGCTGCTAAATTTGTGCACTCCATGGCATCTTTGATTGCAGAAGGTGGCTTGGCACTTTCAGTTCTTGGTTGAAGGTCTTCAGGAATGTCGGAATGTCGGAATGACATGCTTGAGTTTGATTTGTGTCTCACACTTGAAAGCCAGTAGTCAATAGCCATATCATCATATATAATATATATTATATATCTTATATACCGATTATATACCGTGTAAGTCTGACGGTTGGTGAACGTACCAAGCAAAACGTACCAAGCAAACCTGTTTTTAAAGAAAGTAAGGACAGGATAGATGATTGACAGGATAGATTTTGATATGATATAGACACTAAGATAATGGATTGGCAGACAGGCTGGTAGAGAGAAGAAGATAATGATGTGATTAGATGAGCACAGCAAACACAATTCAACATCTCTGGGAGCGAATCATCACCGCACCCAAGGTGTGCTATCACCAGGCTCGTTGCTACAAGTGCAAATGCCTGCCCCCCTTGGACTTGTACTTGTTCCTTGGAACGGTCTTGAAGAAGCCACGAGTGCAAGTACTTATTCAGGGGTTCCCTGTGCCTTCAGCTGGTGAGACAGAGGTCAGCCTCATTGAGCCAAGCTCTGGAAAGCCAAGGTTTTTTTTGAGCCATCAAGTGTTTCGTTCTATCGTGCAGGCAGGGAATGTCCCTATCACAGCCATCAGCTTCGTGGTTCACGAGTACCATGTCTCCCCCCTTTGGAGATCTGCTCAGTGTGACTTTGACTGGGGAGCAACGTTGCAGTAAATTTGTAGCGGTCAAAACGGCTGCCATGAAGCAAACATCAATTTTGCCATTTGGTTTGCAAATGTCACCGCGCAAGCGCAAACCACCAGCTTCAAAGTGTGATCCATCCGGCCCATCCAAGAAAAAGACAAGAAAAACAGAAACAGCCAGCTCTTCAACAAATGCAGCCAGTGCCACCACATGTCATGTTCCTTCAGATTTGGATGATATTGAGCAAGAACTCCAGCAGTATGAAGTGGCTGAGCCTGCGGCTAACTGTCCTGATATTGGTGAGGGGGACAGCAGCGCTTCCTCTAGTTCTAGCTCAAGCTCAAGCAGTGGCAGTGGCAGTGAAAGCGATGGGGAACTAGCTGACCTAGAAGATTCAGTTGAGAAACCTTTCCTGACCCCCGAGGAACAAGTAGAGCGACGGGAAGTCCAACTGGTTTTGAGAAGCCATGCTGATTTGATGGAACGCCGGGGAGAAACTTTTGGACGCCGGGGCTTGGTCACAGATGTTGAAGAGTCTGAAGCTGAAGAGAGGAAAGTGTCCGATTCAAGCAGGCCTACCAAGACTGCAACAACCAAATCAGCTTCAACATTCTGCAACAAACATCTGGGTGTGGTAGAAGTTGGCTGCCAAACATCACGGAGACTTGCTACCTGCCAAGGCTGCAATTCAAAGATTGCAGTGGGTCAGGTTCGCATTGCCTTTGCATTCAGCCGGTCAAAATTTGCCTCCTGGATTCACAGCAGTTGCTTTCCATCATATTTGATGGGCAAAAGGGGTGATGTTCAGCAAGCTGTGGATTTTTTTGAGGAGAATCAGGATTCATACGCAGCAAATGTGCGCGCTGAAATCTCCAAAATACTTCCTCAGCTGCGTGCTGTATGATGAGGTTTGCAAACAAGTTGAAAGTCACAAGAAAAACTCATGTGACACTCACACAATTGTTGTGGACTGTGGGCCGTGTGAAATGCACGAGGCAGCCCGGCTTTCTGCCTGGTGGCTTCAGTGTTGAAAAGGATTGCATTGATTATTTATGTTTGTCAGGCACTTCAAGTAGACAATCTGTTAGCCACTAGCATGCCTGCTTAGCCTGTGACCAGCAGTCACGCAGTGTGCTATTTGTATGGCCATGGCCATGGCTATCACAACTCAGAACTCAGAACAATCTTTTCTGTTTCCCACAATCTTGCAGCTTAGGCTTAGGTGCAAAGCTGCACAATGATTTCCAACCCAATTCGATTCTTACACCCACACCACACCCCAGCAAATTGTGTAGAATGTCCATGGTACCAAGGACCAGGATCAGGGTATCTCAAGTTGTTTTTGTTAATGCCGGCCACTAGCCCTTTCTCACCATTGAATCATGAATCATTGAATAATTGAATTGCTGTTAACTTAGACATGCATTGCCCTGTCAAAGTCCAGATCCTTCCGGAGGCTCCATTGGATTTCTTTTTGCATGGACATCTTGACGGTGAAGTTTTTGGGCTGGCAGAATATGATCAAAGGTCAAAGTTGCATGGCTGCAAAAGCTTTGCAACTCAGGTTGACTGTTGGCCGCACTTGTATCTTTGGTTGTAAATTGGCATTAGGCTGAAGGTTATCAACCCATGAAGCATTTTTTGTCATGGCCCATGGCAGTATGCCACAGCTGTGCTTGTTGACCTTGTTGTTGCAAAAGGCATCGAGATGCAAACATCAGCAGTTGTTGGCGACGTTGAGTTGAGGGAGTTGCATTTGTTGTTGCAAGTTCTAATTTCCGGGAGTCTAGGAGTGATCAACACGGGATCCCCGGATCCTTGTTTTCAGACCATCGACCATGTTGGAATATGTAAACAATGCACTCGGACGTTCAAGCAACACCAAACAACATTTCTTATGTAACTTATACTTATGAGTCTTATGACTTATGAATGGTTATTCAATTATTGTTCTGGCTGATGTTGATGTTGATGTTGTTGTTATCATTGTCATTGTTGTTGTTGTTGCATTGTTGTTGTCATTGTTGTCTTCGTTGTTAAAGTTGTTGTTGTCCACTGTTGTTGTCAGCTGTTGTTTTCAGCTGTTGTTGTCAGTTACTGGTTGCCGTCAGATGTTTTATGTGTTTGTTGTTGTTGTTGTTGCTGTTGTTGTCCTTGTTGGTGTTGTTGTTGTCAGTTGCTGATGTTCTTGGTGCTGTTGTTTTTGTTTCTGTTGTCGGTTGTTGTTGCTACTGCTGATGCTGTTGTTGTCATTGTTGTTCTTTTCAGGGCTTCCGGCACTATTGATTGTTCAAGGACCGGTCACTTGGAGAAGGACTTCATTCCATATCACATCAAGGTTCTCAAGTTGCAGCCGCTCGGACGTTTCTTCTAAGAGTCGAACTTTCATGCATGATAGATATCATATCAATGATATCAATGATATCATGATATCGCATGATGGAATGTTAGATTGATTAGATTGAGTGACATGCCAGCAGGGCATTTCAAATGATCAAGTAGCACCTGGTCACCTGGAGTGATCCAAAAGTTTTAACATTCCATTGTCCTGTGCCTTGTCTGTGTCACTTTTCGGGATGTTACAAAAATCAAATTCTTTCATAGTAGTAGTCCATAGTCTGTTTGATGAAGTCTTCACCCATGAACCTTAGGTCAAAAGATTTTGGGTCACCCAATGCGAGAAAGCGCTGCTACATGATTGGAGCGCGAGTGGATGTATGTAATGAGACTATCTTTGAGAAGATGTGTGAGTGGATCGAGCACAAGTGCCCAAGCATCCATACGAGGATGTCCTTGGACGACTGTGCCCTGTTTGCACTGCACTGCAACTGATGTTGATAACCAGCATCAGCATCACAAGTTAAGTTAAGTTGTAAAAAGATCCTTTGTCTAGGTATTGCTACAAGTTCTTGTTTTTGCTCATTGGTCTTGGGTTTCATACTTGACTCATATCATATCTGTCACCTGTCACAAGTCTGACAGGATACAGATACGGGATAAGCCACACTGATATGACTGAACGCTTTTTCTGAGGCTGGAACTATTGCATACACAATGTGGACACCTGTCATTTTCCAGGCAAGTCGAAGGACGCTTGGTTTCTTTGTTCGTTAGAGTCAGAGTTGGAGCCATTAGCCATTAGAGCCATTAGAGCATGAGTCTGAGTCATGTAGTCATGTGTGCAGTGCAGGTACTAGACAATTCTCTGAGTTCTTTGTTCCTCTTTTTTTGGTGGGCATTTAGCATGTGGAGGCAAGCAGGCAAAGATGGCAAAGAGTTCTGGCAGTTGAGGTAACAGTCTTACTGTCTTATCTTACTGTAAAGTATCTAAGTATCTTACTCCATCGAATCTTACTGATCTTTTGCATGACTTGCGACATGGGCCGCAACATGGCATATAACATTATTTAGTCTTGTGTTTGAGGGCTGTGAACGGTTCACAATGGTTCACAATGGTTCACTTTAGTTCTTTTTGACCTGTGAACGGTTCACAGGTTCCTTTGTTAGATGAAGACTTGATGAGGATGATTGCCTTTTCCTTGCCTTTCAGAATTTCAGGGTGTCCTATAGCTGTCCTGTTTGGTATACATTTACTGACTGTTTCCAGGACGCTATGCCCCGTGGTGCCCAAAAAAGTGCTGCTGCCAAGATCAACGATCTGCAGAAGCAACTGGGCATTGAGCCCGGCCAGGGCTTTTGCTCTCGCTGGCTGGGCCAAAAGGAGGTTCAAAGGCTGTTCAACTCCCGTGAGATTGCCAAGCTGGACATAGAGTGTGCCAAGTTGTTGGAAACTTGACTACACTTGAACTCTGTGAGGTCTAGATTTGGGACATGGGACAGCCTCAGAAAGAGCTGGGATGAATATGGGTGATTCAAATCTTACTTCATTTGATTTGATATGTATGGTTTGTGTCGAGATCATATCACGATGTTTCGTGGTGGGATCGGATTGCCTGTGCACTTTTGCCGCCTTGGGTATCATGATCACCTTCCCAATGACCATATAGACCTCAGCTAATACTGGTTTACTGGACGAGGTTATACATAGATAACATAATCATAGATAAGTTAAGATTAGTCAGTTGTTAGTTTGTTGTCTATGTCAAAAGGTGAAGAGGCGGCCTCTCATATAAGCTACGTGTCCAAAGTCCAAGTGAACACTTATATAATCACAAGCAAAACTATAAATCTTAATATATTATTATTTGATATATGATATATGATATATCAATATCCCAAGGCTACTATAATTGAAAGGTCAAAGTGAACCGTTCTGAACCGTTCACTTTACATCAGCATGGTGCCAAGTGAACCGTTCTGAACCGTTCACTTTGCAAACCCCTCAAAAGTGTGAACCGTTCTGAACCGTTCTGAACCGTTCACTTTAGTTCACAACTTTTTTGGAAAAGTGAACCGTTCTGAACCGTTCACTTTTCACAGAAAACTTCACAAAACATGAAAAGTGAACCGTTCTGAACCGTTCACTTTACAGCTATATGGCTACTAAATATGATAATTAAAAATACCAATCAAATCATATCATAACATCATGAATCATATCATATCATATCATATCATATATTGTCATTATATATCATTATATAATAGTTGAATCATATCGTTTATCATCGTATAACTCTCATGAAACATGTGAATCATAATACAATCATCAAATAATATATATATATAACTTAGAGACATAATATCAAAATCTATCATTGTCACATCAGTAGTAACTTTGCTCAATTTAGCTGAACTTTGAAATTGTGCATAAATCAAACTTGCTAACTTAACTACTGTGAGTACTGTGTGATTAATTTTAGTGTTACAGTTACTGTACTGTATAGTAGACTGATAGCATTGACCTGCCTGTTGTACCATGAATCATTGAGTCATATCATATCATCATAAAATCATATCATATCATATCATGAATCATATCATAGAAGCAGACTTAGCTTCACATGAAGCTACGTTCAGAAAACTAGAATTCATAAGTCATAATTCACAATTCACAACTATGCTATGCTCGTGGAACTTGTACTGTACTTATATATTTATTTATAGATTAACCCGGGGCCCATGTTTATACTTACCAGTAGCAGTGGCAGTAAATACAGTCCTCTATGGTACAAAGTACAGTACAGTATACAGTATACAGTGTATACAGCCACCTGGTTGGTCTAGAAAGTGCACCCACCTGTACCTTTGGATTCTTTTAGGCACCACCCATGAACTCATGTTTTAATGTCTTTGAATTGATAAACTTGAATAATGTATTAGTATTGTTGCATTATGGTATACAGTACAGTGACTGTGTGGTATGGTGTGGTCCTGGTTTATATGTGAATTGAATTAGGCGATCATGTATTGGTCGGACGGCTGAGCTGAGGAAAAGGACCGCCATCCAAAGAAAGCCCTGGTGGATGTTGCGAGACTGGTGCTCAGTTGGTGTTCACTTTGGCATTTGTGTAGTCATGACGCCACACACACAGACACACATCTACTGCAGCAGGTCCACTGTCCACTGTTTTTTAGCACTTCAGAAAATGGCATGCAGCAGGTGGAATGCAGATTCACAGGACATGACACATACAGTCAGATACAGCACATACATACAGTCACATGCAACCATGTGGGCCATGCCGCCATACAATCTAGAACCAATCATGTGGAATCAACTCATGCTCATACATACTGACTTACTGACACTAATACAGCAATGCCAAGCAGCAGTTCTTGGATTGTTGATTCAGCTTGCCTACCTCACCCTAGTCCATGCAGTTTCCTTGACGGTTCATGCCGAGGAAGCAGCACCCACTCAATGGGATTATACTACAGAGGCTACGGGGCCGCCTTCAGCACACAAATGAAGGTCTTCCACGTTGGCCGACGTGAGTGGTGCCCTGGCGAGGTGGGACTTTGATTCCTTCCTTTTGCAAAACAAGATTTCTCCAGTCAGTCGGAGACAGAGATTATTTGGATTACTTAACAGTCTTCAGAAACATCAATCGTCAACTGTTTTGAAAAAAATTAGACACCTGGTCACCTTTTAGACGGTAGAGATTGGTCAGATTCACAAGTCAAATTCTAGATTGTATCGTTTGTATCGTGCTTGTACTACACTCCGTGGCCCATGACCTCAAGCTGATCAGATCCGAATTGTGGAACACAGCTTTGTGGCAGTCTCCTCACTTGTGACCGCTTGCTGATGGGGGATTCAGCACCGGAACAAGAGCGTCCATGTGGCTGTTCAGGGGGAGATTGTTGCGCCATGTGTGAGCAAGAGTTTGGAAAGCCAGACCGAGACACTTTGATGAACAATGGCAAACGGTTGGTTGGTAGATTCAATTGTGGGTATTTCAACTTTGGCTTGGGTAGACGTGGAAGAGCCAGTAAGAGTAAGGGTCGGCCTAGGAAGGAAAGGAAAGAGTCAAAACAACTTTGGAAGACAACATGTCAAATTACCATATACCGTACCGATATATGATATAGGCAGGCTTAGACTATAGACTGATAGACTGATAGACTCTAGTAAAGTATAACTCATGGAAACGATATTGGAGCGTTGCATGATACATGTTACAAAGGCTTCACACTATTTGCACTGCGCCAGCTGCATTGTGTTTGAGGACGCCCCAGCGGGATATGAAGTACTGGTGGTGCGTTGCAAAGACCGATCCTCTTTGTGCTCCGGTTGCTTCTACCCATTGAGAGGAAGTTTCCCAGGTGTGAAGCAGCAGGAAGTAAAGGCGGCAACCTTGGAGCACCAAACAGTTCATGACAAGTGCCTCATTTGAACTCAACAGAATTTGCAATAATCTTAGTGTTTGCTTTGGTTACGGTATTTGCTATTTGTTTGTTGCTTTCATGTACCACCAGCTCTGAGCCTCTGTGTCATGTCAGAATATGCGGTGGCAGTATGCTTGCCTCTTTGTCAATTCGGGCCCTTATCCCAGGAAAAGTAGTTGGCAAGCAAGATTCCAACTCTGACTGATCCATCAATCATCTAAGGTTCTACAACAACCGACGGGAGAAGATACGGGAGAAGTGCCTGTTTCCTGGACGGAAACCAAGACATGAACGCTGCAATCTACAAGAACTAGTGAAGCGCAGTGAAAAGGAATATGTGGACTTTCAAGAGGCCAGGCACATTTGGCCAAATGGTGACACAAAAAACCAGCACTGCCAGGGTGGTTTAGCTTTGTTGTCAGTTTCAGTGTCTATCTATCACATTATGTAAAGTCTACAGTCTACAGCTTCAGTGGGGGGTCGGGTTCTGACAACTCAGAAGTAAGTAAGTAGTAAGCTGTCAGCTCTTTTTCTTTTGCACAACCATCCTGGAATCCTGACAGAAAAAACAAACCTGCATGACCTGAGCAAAACCTAGCCTGAACCATTCTTTCTTTCCTGCGAGGTCTCAGTGCTCAAGGACTTGAAAGAGTTCACCGATGACCCTGCCAACAACCCCAAGGGTCGAAAGTTCAAGAACCTCTCTGAGAGGAGAAAGTATGTGAAAGAGCTGGGCTTGACTGTAGTCCGCGACCCCAAGACGAATGCTGATGCCGTGCCCGTTCACGATCGCACGGTGATGCTCTCAGGGCATCGTGTCTCTGCTTCACGCTCGAAGCAGGAAAACTTTGATGACAAGAGGGAAGCGAAAGAGGCATTCACGTCAGCAAAGCAGTCTGTGGGCATCAACACCAACAAGAAGGATCCCGCCATTCATATTTTTCATGGTCAGTTCATGTCAAAGTGAAATAGATTGGGTTCTTTCCAAACTTATCAGTTGGGTTAGTGTGTTCAACTGCTCCACACTCCCACACACCCACAGCACAGTTGTATGGTTGTATTATGAACATGAACTGAACATGTGTCAATGAGTGTTTGTGGATGGCAGCAAGCAACATAAAGGCCTGCGGCCTTCAGGAACTAGTGAGAGGAGTGTGGAAAAGAAAGCAGCTGCATCATAGCAACTTACCACTTCTTTAGCATAGACCTTTTGGGTCTCAAGTTTCAAGGGTCCAGTCAAGACTTCAATACAAGTTGCTAACTCTTGTAGTTGTCAGGCATTTTAACTTTAACACTAACGCTGACAGTAAAGTATGATTAAAAACTATGCGAACCTATGATTGGATAGAGCGCGGATCACAGGTTTGCTTCCTCGGGATGGGTTTGAGGGATTGCAGCAATTTGCAGCATTGCAATAAATCCAATTTGCAGGACCAAATTCAGGAAGCACTTAAAGAGGAAGAAGATGGAGGCGGAAACAGTGACAGCTCCAATTCTTCTTCAGATAGTGAGTCCTCATCCAGCTCGTCGTTCGGATTCTTGACTTTGCTGCAGCACTTTCCTTTGACTCTATCATTATCATTGCAATACAATGGTACACACGGTACAACGGTCCACGGTATACGGTATCGGTATACGGTATACGGTACACCGGTACACCTGTGTTTCCCTGAAGAAGACTTACACATACTATACTACTTACTGTAAGTAGTATAGTATGTTACTACTTACTACTAGTTTCAAATCGACTCCGACAACTTTTGGGCTCTTGGATTTACATCGACATTGAACACAGAGTTTCTGGGACATGTGACTGGCGGATGGTTGGTAGCTCATACTCTAGATTATTGATAAACTTGGGACGCCCCATTCATTAAAACAACAGGGTAAGGGTTCAACAGTTGATCTCCCATTGACCTTGCTGAATGGTTCAACTAAGTTGGAGCTGAGGTATTGCCGGCACAGGTGGCGTCATTGACGAGGAGGACGGGGATGGCAAGAAAAGGAAGCATGCATCAGCATCAGCATCGAAAAGGGGAACCGTAGCTGCCCCAAAAAAGGCTGCCAGGAAGGACGACAATCAACGCAGTCGGGATGGGCCTGCTGCTCCTAAGAAGCCTGAGGATGTGAAGGATACAAAGGGTGCTGACAAGCGTGTGGAAAGTTGCCTTACCAATGGCAAGAAGTGCCTGCAGCAGTTGTCTGAGCTCACTTCAGATGCCATCTGGAGAAGCCAGATCCGTGGTCATGAGTTGGACCGCCGCATTGCCAAGGTGACATCTGTGCGGGCAGATTTGCAGAAGCTTTCCACAAAGGCAAATGCAAGTGCTGAACAGAAGCAGCGGGCTGTCAATCTTGATGATGAGTTGGCTGACGCTGCTACCACTACAAATGCTTTGAAGGAGGTATGCAGGATCTTTCGATCTCATGACGCCAAGCAGCTTGTTGAAGAAGTGTCCAGCGGCACGGAGCTAGCCCAACATGTGAGTGCCTGTGCTGATAGGCTGCTTGCAGATCCTAGCGTCCTCATGGACATGATTCACATTGCTTGCAAGAAGCTCGCTGAAGTGACTTGGACCCAGTGAGCTTAGTCTAGCTTCATTTTCATGCTTTCTGTGTACTGTGTACCGTGTACTCTGTACCCGTGTGTGGATGTGTGTACTGTACTGAGCACTGGTTTACCATTTACATTTTTTGTAAGTATTGCGCACCAAATATCAAACCAAAGAATTCAATTATCAAGTACAGTACAGCCAGCCAGTGTAGAAAATACTTCATGATCATATGAATCATATGATATCTCATATGCAAACAGTTTGTAGTTTGTAGGCTATAGACTGGTACGGTCGGCTTTAGAATTTAGAACTTTAGAATACTAATTTAGAACTGTAGACTCTAGACGGTAGACAACTGTGACTGTGACTGTAACTGTAACTGTGGGTGAGTTACAACTGTGACACTAGGCCACTAGGCTGTAGATTTGTAGGATGATGATCCGATATGGACCATGGAGCTGGAAGTGTTTGAGAGTCATGAGTCATGCCATTAAGGCGAAGGATCCAGTATTCTGGAAGTTCCTGCAGCTAAACACCATCGGTGCTTGCTCCTTTAGCCTCTCAACTCTTGAGAAGCTTGCCACGGAGAAAAAAGAACTCACATCTGCTGGGCAGCCTTCTACGTGCCCAGGTTTTTGAGGTTGCTGATGGCTTCTTTGAGAAGCTTCGGAAAGAAGAGTCACTTGAGTTCGCCGAGAAGTTCCTCCCTCCCCACCTCAAGTTCTCTAATTTCCAAGATGAGAAGCGATGGCTCCTCACCAGCATCAGAGAGGAGTCCAGTGTTTGTATGTTGAGACAAAATTCCTAACTAAAGTTTCAAGTTTTGCACATGTTCAGCACTTAGTGGCGTTCCAGACTTGTGTCATGTAGACTGCCCACAGATTGTTGTCATTATAGCTTGCCTGACTCTACATGAATCCACATGGACCCTTTTTTGCCACCTGGCTGACCAGGTCTGATCATAGGAGGCACACTACAGCACATGCCATTGTACAGCGCACAGTGCACACACACACACATGGTACAAGGACGTCAAGTCATGCAGTACACAGCACAGCAAACATGCAGTCCAGTGATTTGGCATCCGCCTGCTTGTATCCCATGTCAAGTACAAATGACAGCGCAGATTTCACATGTTTTCCTTCCATGTGTATGTGTTGACGCTGGATTCTGGATTCTGACTGACTGATTGCGTTGAATCTGGTGAGGTATCCAACACCTGGGAAAGGGGATGTGCTGACAGAGGGCTACATGTGTGAAGGTGGCTTCTGTGGAACCATCATTACGGATCTCCAGAGAGTTTACGCATGTTTGGCTGTTAAAGCCGCAAATGGAGAGACACCCTCTGATATGGACTACATGTCGGCGGTTGCCAAGGCATCTTTCTCAACCCGTGTCATCAACCCTATGTCAGCGCAAGTTGAGTGGAGGCGTCCGCATGGTCTAAGAAAGATTTGTTTGGAAGTCCAAGGGAGAAAAAACGTGAGAGAGGGGCAGATGTAGAGAGAGCCCATTGAATTTAATGTCCTGCCGCCTGTCCTGTCCATTATAACAAGTCATTCAGTCATTCATTGATTCATTTGTGTCATACTGAGTCATAGTCATAGTCATACTACGTTGCATTCACTTTTGTGGAGAATGATAACCTAATGAAAAGTTTCTCGGTTGAGAAGAAAGTCAGTCCTGTTGAGACATCCGGTCCAAAGCCAATGATGTCAACGTGTCACATCCTGTCAACTGTCTAAATAATAATCATTGACTGCCTGTGCAGGGCGCTCTGGATCAAGCTGCTGACACTTCACAAGAACATCACTGCGACTGCTGAGCTGAAGAAGAAGGGTGAGACTCTGCTAGTTGAGGCCAAAAATCTCTTGGACCTTAGCAGCTTTGAGGGTCAAGACCTCGATGACATCAAGGCACGAGTTCAAACAGTGGTTGGCATCAAGAACATCATCAAGGAACTGAAGGATGCAGGGTCTTCAGGCATTGAGTTGTTGGGGGAAATGACAGGGATGCAGCACAAACTTGTGGAGTGGGCAAGGAAGACACTTCACCCAGAGTTTGACCAAACTTTGACAAAGGTGGCTGAGGAGATGGATAGGCGCTTTACCTTGTCCAGTCCTGATGGTGGGATTCCATCCGGTTGCAAGGCAGCAGAGCTCTACCAACCAAGTGCACCGCCTCTTGTTGAAGGGATTGATCCGTGGTTCCTTCTCCGATGTCTTTTGGCTTCAAACATGTGGGGAGTTGGGGTCTGGGTCATGTGTGCCTTCTCGACTCTAGACTCTAGACTGTAGCATTGTGACGTTTGTGTCACGTGTCAGGGATTCATCAGTTCTGTCACTGTCATCAAGTTATCACAGTATGGCCCTATGCCAGTATGCACTATGCCATTGTGTCAGTATCCAGAATTAATGAATTGACTGGAGCAACACGTGAAACATCCAAAGACACCCAGCCAATTTGCTATTAACTATATAATAGATTAAAATATTAATATCATTTGTCCAATTCCTTTTGACCTTCCAGATCCAAGGCTTCTTCCATGCCACGCAAGATGATGTGGACATGTCCCTTGCCAAGTGCTGTACTGTCTTGACTGAATGGTCCACACGGACCTCAGTCTTGCAGAACGCAGCAAAAGACGCGGAGGGCATCACCCTTCTCAGTGCGCTTGCATCGTATTCCTCGACATGCCTTCAGGTTTGCGAAAATGCCATCAAGGGCCTCCCTGAGCAATACGGAAGCTCAGCTCCTGGAAGGGCAGCAACTACAATTGTGAACATGCTTTGGAGAATGGAATCCGTTTGTGGTGCCAAAGCCACTGTTGCCTTGGCCACCAAAGAGTTTCCCGACAAGGACAAGGAACTGAAACAGATCCTTCCAAAGAGTTTCAAAGCTCTCTCTCATTCACTGGAAATCGATTGGCCCTCCGAGCTGGCCAAGCTCCAAAGCAACAAGGAGGTCGCCAAGCTGACAGCTTGCCTTGATGTGTATGAGTCAGCATGTGCGTGTGGCTCAGCTGGAGGTCTGGACCATGAGGCTTTCTCCAACGCCCACAAGCACTGCCAGGAGTATTCGGATACTTTTTTGAAGTGTCTGAAAGCAGCAGTGGACACCGAGGCTACATCCATTGCAGGCGGCCTGGATGCCTTCCATGAGAAGTATGTGGTCCTTGAGCAGGCTGTGGCTAAAAATGACACTCAGATTGCGGCTTGGGTGTTTGATGAGAAGTGCAACGATGAGGTGAAGGGCGATATTGAATCTTTGAAGGAATCCCACAAGAGTGCTCAGGAGTTTGTTCAGTGTCTGGAAAGGTTGGCTCAGCATGTTTCCGCTTCCAACCCTTTGAACGATGTTCTCCGGGATGCTGCAACAAAAAAAGGTTGGTGTCAAGGAGAAGGCGGGCAAGGGGGCACAGCTTTGCACCCTTCTCATTTGGTGCGATGCTGGGTGTGACCCCAATGCAGATCAGAAACTATTTGACAAGATTGAGAAGTACACACAAAAGTATTTTCACCTGGGCAAAAAGGATTTGCCAAAGGAAGTGATTGCTGACTTGGACGAGACTATTGAAAACGCAAAGAAGAATGTACTCAAGAATGTTGAGGAGAAAGAGAAACAGAAAATGAAGAAACATGAGAAAAAGGACAAGAAGAACGACAAGGACAAGGACAAGGGATCAGGATCAGCTCAAAAGAAGGAGAAGCAAAAGGAGGGGAAGGAAGGCAAGAAGACCGCTCCAGCGACACGTCCTGATCACGAAGATGACGCCAAGAAGAAAAAGCGTCGCTCCAAGTAGACAGGTCGCGGTCATCAAGCCGACTTTGTGCGACTGCCATTCCATATGAGATGGACGCCTTGCAGTGAACAAAAAGAGTTGCAGACGGAGACCTCAAGACTTGCAGGGTTTCAATTGTAGCTGAGTAGCCTTTGGTTTTGATATATTTTTGCAATGCCATGCTGCTTTGCAAAACGGTAAACGGTAATCTCTTTTCACCCCGTTGATTTTCATTCTGTGCAGGCACTACTTCTAGGCCAAGGTTTTGATGCAGCTGATTTCAAGTGGCCTGACAAGACGGACTATTCAATGGTGAACCGACTGGCAGGCAAGTCCAGTTCCCCTTTCGGAATTTTGAGATAATTTGCTGCTTTGCTTGAATTGGAGAATTGCTACATTTCTGGCTTGGTTAACCGGGATGGCATATATGACATATGATATGATATTATATAAATATGATATATTCATTGCCGTACGGGCCGTACTGATATAGTTACCGTAGAGGATTTGACAGCGCTTTTTGGAGGAAATTCCATGACCAGCAGTGTGGCTGGAGCCTGCGTCATGGGGCTTTGCATATTTGCACTTGAACTGGGTCATGACGGTGAGCAACTTGCATTGCATTTAATTATGATTCGATTAGATTCGATTATGATTATTTCATGATTCATGATTCATGATCGAATACTGATTTGTGTTTTATTGCCGTTTTGCTGACAAACAATGGTGTTTATGCATCGCGAGTCTTTGGGCCAAATGAGGCGACTCTCAACAAGAATGCTGCTCGAAGGTGACTCCGCATGTGATACTGATGCAGAGTCTTCGCTGTGTGACTCAAATGGTACAACCTCACCAACACTTTTGCCACCGCAATGGCCTCCAGTGTTGAAGAGGAAGCGACCGTTCCAACTTGTGGCGCAAGAGGAGTTAGAAGCGGACCAGGATGACTAGGCTAGGCTAGTGGCTAGAGTCAAGCGGACTGCTCCATTTTTTTTGTTTAGAACCAAACGACATGTACTACGTAGTACTAGTACTATCATTGTATCTATATCTGTATCATGTATCATTCTGTCTACCATGGGTTGTGAGGTTCCTGGAGGCTTCCCCCATCAAATTTGTTTGATTCTTCCCATGATGTGCAGAAGCCCTTGGGGCTTGAGCAGTCCAGGCAGGTTTGACGTTCAGGCACTTGTGTGCCCCTTGGCTCGGCGCAAGAGTCTTCCAGTTTGGGTAGGAAATCAATGCCATAATATCATATACAGATACAGATACAGACTCAGACTCAGAGTTCTAATATACACGGTGCGGTGCATGTTGTTGTTTGCTCGTTTTTGACATGGCAACTAAGCTGTTTCTTGGTGAGTGGACTACAAATTTTGTGGTTGAAAATCTTTTGGGATTTGGGACGGTTTGCAGAAGGATTCAGCAGCCGAGCTTTTTTTAACATAGTGGCTCTCGGCAAGGAATCTTCCCAAGTTTTGTTGCGCGGAAAAATTGAGCTTTACTTCTGGCCAGATCACTCTCGTCCGGATCTGCAGAGCGTTCAGGAGATTGTGTTTCACCTGCACTGCTGCTGTTTGTTGAAGATGCTAAGATGTTGAAGTGTTCAGGACTGACTTGTGACTTGTTGATTGGTCGTACGGGCAAATGGTAGTGAATTGAACTTGTTCTTAAAACAACTACCCAGGATCCATAGAACTTTGAACGAACCAGAGTGTATCTGTTCGAGTTCGGCGGCATTATTTGTAAGCTTTGTTTCTCCTTTTCACTTCTCCCTCTCCCATTTTTCCTCGTGACATGAGAGTTAGGTTTTTGTGTATTGTGTGGCTGCTTGCAGTTTGGGTTCACAGGCACTGTGGCACCACTGAAGTAGGTGGATTTGGACGCATTGATCCATGGAAGCGGGAGGTGGGATTTCCATCATCCTTCCCCCTGCAACGGCAATTGTGTGGACTTTGCTACTTGCTGTTGCAAGTGGTGTTCTATTAGGAAAATGTATTTCAGGGCCAGGGTGTAATTCAAAGATTTCTGACCCAGGCCAGATTTGTGGCAAATGTGAAGGCAATGGTCATTCCAAGAGTGGTACCTTGCCAGAGATGGATCACCGCAAGTTTGATAGTGGTGTCACCATGAATGATGAAGACCGCCCGGGCCCGGGCCCAATCGAGTTTTACCAAAACAAAATCCAGGCTCTAGAGCATGAGCTGTTTGAGCTCAAATCGAAAAAATGCCGTTGCTAGCAAATCTGTATTTGTGAATGCACATGGCGCAGTTTGGCATGCAAGCCACAGTTGTGCCAGCTCCAGAGGTAAAGGGAATCCAACTGAGATGCGCCCCTGCAAATTTTGTGTGAATGCAGATTCCTTCTGTCACTGAGTCTTCTGAGTGCCAAATTTTGAACTATGGTGGGCACTCCCGGAATCCATGTGTGCAGCAAAAACTGTGTGCTAGTTGTGCGCTGGTGGGTGGTGGAAGAAGCCCTTGGTCCCAGTGTTTTTTCAACCTCCAGACTTGAGGCCTGGCGGTTTTTTCTGGACTACAGAACTCTGTAGTAGTACCCACACATAAGCCAAACATGAGCCCTGACATGGCATAGAACATTAGCTGCAACATGAGTTGCAACATGTCTTGTACTGTCCTTGAATAGCCCCCAACACAGCACAGACAAAGAGGCCAAAACACAAAATAAAACATACAGTAAGTACTTTTGCTGGGGAATGAAAGATCAGGGCAACCAGTGATTGGTGACTAAAGGGATTCGCCCAAGCGGAATTGCACCGCGGGATGCCAAAGCCATTGAAAATCCCAGAGATTTGGGCAATAAAGACATTGGGGCAAGAAGCCTAAAGACAAAGAACACCATCACATGATCTTGTCAGTCAACAGAAGTAGACAGTTGCTTTAGAAGTTTATGCGCTGATAGCTTTCATGACGAACACACAGGCTCCAGCCTTATGCGGATGCCAAGCTCTTGTTACAATAGTGACTTTCGAAGGCGAAGGCAAAGCAAAAACTGAAAGACAAGTACTTCTATATAAAGGTAAGCAACATGAAACTCAGCTGGAGTGGGAAGACATGACTACTTTGGCGGGAACATGCATGACGTAGCCTTGACACATCCAAGAGCAATGCAGCTCGACCCAACCACATCTGAAGGTGTTTCGTGCAAATTAGCAAATGGTTTGGGAATCTATTTGATGCTCAACCGGACAAAGCGCAGTCTATGACCAGAACATACTTTGTCTTAGTAAACATATGTACATGCAATATCATACAATATTATATCAGAAACTACCAATTGCTAAAAAAAAACTATGTCTGTCTCAGTCCAGCCCTCCAGTAGCAGGGCAAACCAGCAAACCACAAAAGCACTCAAACAGCAGCACTCACCATCAAACAGCACAGTGTCGTGGTGGTCAGGGGCACCAACCCAACCACTATCACCCACCCTACGAAAGACCACCGGAGCATGCTTCCCAGACTGATGGCCATCCAAACACGCCTTGAATCCGCCCGTCTCCTGCCCGTCTCCTGCCCGGCTCCCCAGTCTCCTGCCAAAACGCCTTTGGCCACCTCCCGCAATTTCAGGCCCAGCCTGGCCAGGGAAATCCTAAAGATGAGATCTTTCGAATGATCTGTTCATTCTTGTGGATGGCCTCCCGATCTACTTGCAGTCAGTCTGACAAGGTAACTGAACTGATGACAGTTTCAATCAGTCTGTCAATGACAAGGTGAATTTAGCCTGAGAAGCAGCGGTGTCTATATGTGCAAAACCATGTGCGCAACAGCGGTGTCCACTCCTCCTAAAGCCTCGCAGGCAGAATTTTTCACAAACAAATGGTCTTACTATATCGAGACTGCAAGCTGTAAATGCTGAAAGCACCTTAACTCCGCTGGCATCTTGTCTTATATGTAACGACAAGTTTATATAACACAATATATATATATATATAATACCTGAGAAGGGGGGGACGAAAGCCAGCAGCCGCCAGACGAGTGTCTCTTTTTCTGGCGGGCGTCGCGGCACAAGACACAAGGCAATGGCATGTGTTTGTCACATGGGGGAAGGTATACATCTTATGGAAGTTGGAAGGCGACGTCAGCGTTAGCGAGAGGGAAATACCGTCTGAGTTCGAGTGGTGGGATACCACGTGCGTGCGCGCGCGCGCAGGAAAAGCTTCTCCATAGTCAGAATCGCCGCGCACGCGCGAGAACGGCATGCGTTTGACAAGAAGCATTTATGTGTTTGTTACATTTGGAGTTTGCAATGCATACTGCGGCGCGTCGAAAAAGCGGCATTTTTTTGATTTGGCGCATGCCTGGACTTGAGTGAGTCATGTTCTGGCTCGATCCAAAACACAATCTTTTTCCTTTAAAGGGGCCTCTATAAAACGAACGTCATTAGTATCCTTAAGGGCTTTGGAGAGCAGACCGCAGCCGCATGTAGGATACGAGTTCCCAGGGCAACCCGTAACTTGCGAAATCCATAGAGAACCGAAAGTGACATGAGTTCAAGTCCTTGAATTTGGATTGAGATTCGGTGGGGGTGCCTGCGAGGTTGACTACATATCCGCATGGGGCTCCTGCCCCCTAGCGAAAACTATACTTGCACCGTGTCCTCAGCGAGTGGATGCTTCTCGCGGCGTCCACGCGCACCGAACGTTTTCCGGCTTGCCGGTGCAGATAGATAGAAAGATAAGTTCTATATTACTGACTCATGACGTCGCCTTTTTGCTGGCAGTCCTGGCCGAATCCAGTCAGCCTGCTGGGTCCACGGCCCAAAGATCTACACACGCAGGTGCCAAAGTCAAGGCCCGATCCATGCTCGGTTACTCCCTTATCAAGTAAAAGTAATTTTTGCTATCTTCCACGTGTGAAAAGACTACTCGGCGTCCATTGCATCACTCGCATCAGCAGACCCCATTTTCACTGCTTTTCTGACACTCGCTTTGGAGCGCTCTCCCCTACCAAGCTCTGGGTTCACCCTCATGTCCCTCTCAACACCCTCCCACCCACACCCCCTTAACTCACTTCGTTCGCTCTAAAAGCTCAAGCCGTAATAATAGAATAAATAACATCGTTCTTGCACAATGTAAGCACCTCTTTCAGGGTTCTATTGTTTTATAATGGTTTATGTTTGGTCAAACAAACCATTGCATGTGTTCAGTCTCAAGCGGGTCTGGCTGGCGTCAAGGAGCCCTTCCTCAAAGTAAAGTCAATATCCTTGCCCTTCACGTGCCTTCGCAAGGACAAAAGACCTAAAAATGGAGATGTAAATCGATTTGGTTGAAGTTGCCAATGCCGTACTTAGTGCACGGTTGCTCGCAAGCAGCAAAATGCAAATTTGACACTTTGCTGAACTGTAGTACAAAACAAACGGCCATGCCGGGTCATGCCCCTACAACGATGGCCTCCAACCTCCTAATAGCGTTTGTTTTTCCATCAATATGTATTGAAACAAACTGAAGAGAACACACTCCTGTGAAAACTGTAAACATGTTCAAGTTGCTTCTCGATGGGCATTTTGAGCTGAACCTCCTTGGTGGTCTGTGTCCAGCTATAACCTTCGTGATTCTGCTCATTCAGACTCTGAAAGAGTGTTTTCAGCAAACGGAGATCTGGACAGTGCGATTTGGAGTCCGTCTACATTATGTTTTGGTGTCTTGTCATACACTGTTTTGACCCACAGCTACATCGGAGTGACAATCACTGGTCAAACGGACTCTTTGCTCACCTGGTTTACCTGGCATACTACTTTGTGCATAAATCTTCGTAAATAAATCCTTCAATTAATTGGCATTGGTCCTATCCTACATGCTCTCGGCTCTCAACTAATTTGAAGGCTAAATGGAGGGTGTGTGGAGAAAGGGGGTCAGCAAAAATCGCTTATACGAAGTTAGTGCATCAAAAAATACCTTCCACGAAGTCCTGCGAAGGTTGCTAGGATTTCGTTGCAGTCAGTTCTCCTACTGGCCCACCACTCCACGAACTATCCACGAATGGCCTTGGGTTCTACGAATGTCCCGCGCCTTCCACGATGTTAGTAGAATAGGTTTTTGCAAAACCCTTTCTGTGCACTACCCTTCCGTTTGCCTCTGATAATTGCACTGCACAGCGACAGCTTTGCGAAGCACAAGAGGACCATTGCAAACAAGGCACCTTTTTCTTGCCCAGCAGTTTGAATTTTTAGGCCAATGGGAACAGGTGGGAGCACGGCGGAAGGCACACGAGCAAATTCCGTCCTGAGATCAAAACTGCCAGACAATCGGCGTCCCTCGACCAAATTCAATAAAGCCACATGCATAGACCGACTGTCAACTGGATTACTGGACTTCATCCCATCCTCTCACAAACTGTAGCAAGACTCTGGCATAGCTCTGCTGTCGGATTGATGGCCCGCAATGTTTGTAGAGTTTTGCCTCAGGTTTCCCACAAAAAGGCTTGACGCAATGGATTTTCAAAGTGTTGAGCTTACGTTGGTCACCAAGTCGCTCAGCTCCTCCGCCTTTGCAAGGTCACATTTGTTGACGACCAACACCTGAATGTTTTGAACAGGTACCAGTTCAAACCCATGCTGCAAAAGCTGATTCTGATTCAAATTGATTATTAGTGTACACATTCTTAAGAACAACCAAAAAGATACAGCGCTTTTGTGCAGTTGCGAGGATGCAACAGGGGTGACTCCAAAGATTTGAAGCGGTTCACCAATCTTGACCTGATGAGACACATCTTGAGGTCGATGCATCCGCCAATTCAATCTGCTCCGCAAGGAGATTACCAACCATCTCTCTGCTGGTGCTATAGCCTTTACCACGCCTTAAACGCGCACTGACTTTGCATGGCTTACTTCTGCACTGGACGATTCTTGATGGATAAAGGGTGCTTATTGCAGCGCTGGAGCATCTCCCCAAAAAAAGTCAGAGTTCAATCTTCCAGCGCCTTTGAGGGTCTGGTTGGTTTCAGGTGTGTTGGGTGTGTTTCTTCGGCCATGGCTCCCTCGCCCGTCGTGCTCAGCAGAGCCATTCCTCTCCAAGGCCTGGGAGGGTGAAGCCAAATGGATCGCCCAAATTCACACAGAACACGGATCTGCTATATGAACGCATCTAAACGCTACATGATTTCAGGCGCTGCACATGCGCTGCTTGTATCAATTCCTCTATGCAGCGAGCCTTCCTTGTGTCTCTCCAATCTGCCAGGAAGGCGCTTGCCTCAAACAGCTGCCAAGCAAAACCACCTTCTGTGAAAGATGCTGATATCAATGGGCGAAGGATTCCTCCCAAGCGGAAGTTGGAGATTTCCCGCAGTCTTTGGGATGCCTTTTCTACATCACTCGGCAAAACCCCGCAGTAGGGTAGTTCTTTGTCGTAGAAGGACGAACATCTAGGAAGTTCCCTTCCACCCTGGGGAGAGCTTCCTTGAATTGAAGCGTGAGCTTTCCTGCGTCCAGTAGGTAGTAGGGTACTTGTTAGCCTTGTTAGCCCTTAATTAAGTAGGTGCCTACTTAATTAGTAAGGGTGAGGGTAACGGGATAAAGAAACAATAAAGCACAAAAAAACCCTTATTCTCACCCGTATTCTCACCACGTGACATCCACCACTGTGATGACTTTGGCCAGTTGTGTCAACATTGCCGCTGGCAGCTGACAGTCTGTTGCCAAAGCCCAGTTGCAGCGGATCGCCTTCGACACGGATGGACAACCCGTTCAGCTTCGTGACCGGCTTCGTTTCAACATAGCCATAGATGGCCATAGCATAACAAACAAACATAAATAAACCTTCATAAACACAATCATTAATCCATATTAATCCTATAACTAGCATTTAAACTGGCTTTGCAAGCACGATTCGGGGGTAACCCTGCGCTCGGACATGCTCACGATCCCTTCTGCACGGGCTACTCAAGAATGTTGAGAACGAAACGGAAAACCCTGAAAGCCAGCTCCAAGGGACTCCACACCTTCTTGTTCCAAGGGTTCTAAGAAATGAGGAACAAAATTCAAGAAACAACTCACCTTCTCTGTGACTTTTGGCAAAGATCCAGGACGAAATTACACTCAATTGCATGACCTCTGCACCAAACTATAGTCAGAGCAAGGCTTAAAGCAAGCGCACCACCGTTGTCCCAACACACGACATCCTCCATTGCTACTTCCAGTGCTATCACACCTGCGGATCTCCAATGCCGCTCAGCTCAACAAGAATGTGCTCAAAGGGGCAATCCTCAAGGACAGGTCACCTACAAATACTCCATTTGTTGCATGAAGGGACAGTAGATGTAGAGCCTGCGAGAGGCAAATCAGTTACGCAAGGAAGACAGCAATGAATCACTGACTCGTTGAGCTGTCTTTCAACTGCCTTTTGTTGAACACCTGTCCTTAGAGCGCATGACAATGGTCTGCACGGCTGAAAAAAGGTCATCTGCAGAAGAGCAGCAAACACAGCCTGAGTGTGACACTCAACGCTACTTCGAACCCAATAGCCTGCCTCAAAAAGACTCCCAGCTCACACACAAACCTACAAACACATTCAAGCACCGCAGTACATAGGCAAATACTTGCTTGTTTAAGCTTGTGCATCCCTTGTGGCCTCCTTGTCTTCTGTTCCAGCATGTTCCAGCGGCCAACCATCCTCATCTGAGCAACCGTTTTGCAGCTCAGCAATCTCAACGAGGCCATGATCATACCGCCGCATTAGCTGAGAGTCGATGTTGACGGAGGCCAGGTCATTGACAACCTGAGTTTGGCTCTATGTTTTACCCTTAAAGCCCGTGGCCCTGCCTCCTTACTTAATTAAGTAGGTGCCTACTTAATTAAGTAAGGAGGTAAGCTACGAGCAATGGGAAACTACTATGGACGCAGGATGATGGTGGCTTGTGGTGTACGTGTTTGAACGCACCGATTCTTACTTCATCGTTGTGTTGACTTGCTTCCAGTGTGCAGTGCGGGAAGCGGTAAATATTGAAGCTACCCATCAACCTCTTTGCACATGCGCTTCTGCAATGACCAATGCGCTTCGGCTCCACTGAACAACATGCTGCAACAGCCCTTGCCATCTCAACAACATGAGCTGCTGCCTGTTTTGGATTCCTTCAAACCACGGGCCGTAATTACTTGAAAAATCGCTCATCGAAAACCCTTGTCCGCGGCCGTTCCAACAAATCCCTGCCTCTCTAATTGTTGCCTAGCTTCAACTCCAATGCGCAACCCATGCTGGTTTTCCAGCAAATGTTTCAGCAACGTGGTTTTCCTTGGTACCCAAACATGGGTCTTGGAATGTCTTGGATCCAAACCGAACACGGCAAAGAATCAAAGAACACAGCAACTGCCAAGGTGCCCGGACCCCAGGAAGCCCGCCAGCAAGGTGACTGGTGTTTTGGCTCGCTTCGCCAGTACATCTGGCCGATTCTCTGGGCCAAAGTCGAAGGTCAGCGGCATGGTGCCGGGCGCTGCTGGTGTTCAGTGGTCTGTTGGAGGGTAGGTGCAGTTATATCCGGCCTGCCGGATGCCTGGGAGGTTGGTGGGTTAGTCTGCTGGGGCTTTGGATAGCCCGGCAAAAGAGACTCTTCCCATTTTCCTTGCCATACTGTCATGACGTCAGCAACAGCAATAATGTCAACAACTACACGGTAGTTCTGTTGGATGTTGTCCAAATGTCCGGTCGATGACTCTGCTTTACCAGGGATACACTGTTGTTTTCTGCTGCAATGCTGATAGGTTCAACGTCGAAGAGCAGCATGGTGCTCTCAGTTTATATTTGGCATCTAAACTGGCGAACGAGAGAAAGTTGTGGCGGCGACAGGCTTTAATTCTCTGCCTGAAGTGGCCTGATCCATCCTTATCCAAGCAGTCTGCTGGATTTCCTCCTTGTCGTGACTAAAACAGTCGAAGATGTGAAACTCACGTGGCAGTCAAATCTCTTCGGGGCTTGTCTCGAAACTCCTTGAGGTGGATCCAATCCAAGAACGAACGCCTGACCAGGACCACAACTTAGCTGCAATAAGTGGCCTTTCTATTTTGACGCTGACACACCCACACAACCAGCCAATTCCAGAGCCCATACTCTGCTCTGGAGATTTAGCAAATTGAACAGCTGTTCAAAGCTGAAGCATTGCTGATTCTTCTGACCGCACATTCTTTTTCATGCAGGCTCTTGCACAAGGTACTGTAAAATTGGATAACACCGTTGTAGAATCGAAATAGATTACAACATACTGCTGGTTAAAGAATTTCTAGAAAAGGTCAGGTTTCTTGTAGGGTATATTTTGTGCATGAAGGGCGCTGCTGCCATCTGCAAGACGGCAATGGCTCAAGTATCTTCACCAATCTCACATGAAGAGGAATAGCACGAGAAATATGATTTGCCTCACTGGACCCCGAATGTCGTACCTGGGAAACTCTGCGCTGCCAAGGGCCACAATTCAAACCGTTGTCTCTCAAAGCTTTCACGGGGAGACAAATGGAAGCCTTTATATTCAGATTCCGGACAAGCCAAACTCTGCCGCTTGCTATCTAATAGCAAGTCAAATAGTCAAACCAATTATATACTCGGACTCCGTCCAGCTAAAATTGCACTTAGGTCTCTGACGTGCTGAGCAACGACTCTCCGGCACAGCCGAAGAGCATGGCCAGCCAATAGTTGATGAGTGCACCCTGAGTGGCTGCAGGTTGGTCTATATAATCACTGGTGGTAAGCTAATGCAAGCAAGTACAAAATGTCTGCTAGTCTGCGGGATTGCTTTGCTTCCAAAAGTTCTTTCAAGTTATTCTACAAGGGCACCATACAAACCTGTACTGTATCTGTAAAAACATTGAAGACAAAAACAAATGAATAGGCGGTTCTCTATAGCTATCTATCAATATGCCCCCGTGCAAATGCATCTCCAATATACAGGAATTCTATAAACAAGTCAAGGTTCGTCTTGGTGGTTAGGGGGGTTACATAGTTTACCTCTGCCAAATTGAGATGACAACGAGCGACGCTACTAGTTGGAGGCCACACACACAATCACACACACATTGGCAATTCTGACCAAATTACGGTAGACACATTTTGGAGTTCAGTTCAGTGCGCCAATTTGCTGCTGCTGTTGGCGGTGCTTGCTATTCGCATCTATATATCTAGTTGCTAGTGGGGCTCGGTCAGGAAGCTGCTTCTTTGGCAACAACGAACTTTACACTATTCCTTTAACACACAAAAACTTCAGGCAAGCTTTTCACCGAAACAAAAGAGCTTGGTGCAGCTTGGTCTACCACGCACCGGGCTTCTATCTGCTGACTACGCACTGGGCTTCAGACATTCGAAGCATTGAGCTCACTGCTGGCAAAAAGGCAAATCTGCAGCACACCTGGACAGCGGCCCGAGAAAAGGTGGTCTGAGATCACAAAAGTGTTCTCTCAAAAAGTCTTCCAGAAAGAAAACGACGTCAATGAAATTTCAATGAGAAAACGGTCTTCGGTCAAGAAGTCGAATCCAACAAGTCAGGAGACACTCATCAATGGCTACTGAAAACAACATGCCGCACTGCAAGCACAGCATCAAAGTAGCGGTGATGAAGGTTATCTGGCAACCACACACGGCCTACAAAGTATCATAATGGTCAGGGTGCCACTGCTGGGAGGGGCTCCAGAAAATCATGAATGCAGAAAAGCAACAAAAGGCAACTTATCTGTGTATGTATGATGTCAGGAGGGCAAAATGCTCGCTGCCCAGAACCAAGTCGTGGAGTTGAGCAGCCACAAAATAGTACAGTACATTGTACCACATCTATATAAACAGAATTGGGGTATGCTGCGCTTGGAAAATCACGATTCTTGCAACTGCTTAATCTCAGTGGACAACGCCGCTCAGAAAATATACAAACACGCGCTTTGGCACCTAGCAAGAAAAGAAAAAGTCTCTGAACGAAGCGAGTCATCTTCCACCGCTTCCTGCGCGGGGATGGCAGCAAGCTTGTCAATGCGCTGTTCTGTGTGCAAGTCTGCCCATCTATCAAATCTATCAAACAAGCAAAACACAGCGCCACATCCCCAAAAGGGCAGCAACTTCACTGCAGCACACTCCGCACATCTTTTCAGGAGGAACACACTCTAGGGGAAAATGTCGCCTGCTGGAGTTTGTGCACATGGGGACAACGTGAAGGGGATGCCTTCAGAACGTCGAGGTGAGAGTGTTTTTTTAGCCTGTGGTTCCTAGATGTATAGAGTTTATGTTCACCATGTTGTACAGCATTCGTTCGATGACCCGTGGGGGAGCCGTCCAGCCCAATACGGCCTGACAGGTCCCAAGTCGCACTGAGAGTCACTCCCCATTCACGACAGGCACCCCATGAGAATTTGCAGCAAAGGCTAAGCGCGGGTGTTCTGGTGTGCAGCTCAACTAGGCCTTTTGCGCAAAGCATTGTGGTTGGGAGGGCCACCAATCTCAATGGTGACTACTGTATCCTTGATTTTGTTGGGCAAGAATGCATGCTTGTAAAATGTACGATGAAATCCATGTAAACCATTTAAAGATATTTAACGCCAACCTTCAGGCAAAACACATCAAGCCAGTCTCAGATCTCATCTTTAACAAGGATCTTTCCTCTCCAGCACACGAGAAGCTATGTAGATTCTTCCACAAGCATCCTCTGTTCACTTACGAAGAAGCAGCCAAAGCGAAGAAATCTCGAGTCTCTGGAGTCGAGCTGTCAAGAACACCGGCGCATCTGTTCACCAATTCGGCTGAGGATGAGGAATCACCTCTAAGCCAGTTCATCCACGTAGTGTCAGCAAGTCTGTTTCTTGACTTCATCACTGCCTTCTGATTCTCTACGACTCTACGTCTATTTGCTAAAGATTCCTCCACAAACTTTGAGCAACAGCATAACTTCTTTTATACAAGGGCATCGCTACAAACGGAGCAAGAAGCTACTAGGGGCTCCTGGCCGTACTACTAGTAACAAGAGGACGCTACGAACGTAAGAAAGGGCATCGCTACGAACGGAGCGATCGGACGCTACACAGGTCGTCCGACTGCCAAATGCCTCGTCTGAGACATCCAACCGGTACATCACACATGGTACTATCCTCGTTGACTCAATCGACAAGTCCTCCATTTCTTGCGACAAGAAAGTGCAAGGACGAGTGGATCCTATTGCTATTTACACGAACATGGTGGCTCACAAAATGGGAGCTTGGTCCAATAGAGGTCATGGCAATCATCCTCACTTCATGGTAATCATGGTAGTAAATACTGTAGACGTGCTGATTTCAATCAAACGTCAGCGATCACAGAAAGGTGCCACTCCCTCCCTTTAATTAAGTAGTGGACACTCTTCTCACACTTCGAACATTGCATGAACCCTTCCCCTTCGTTCTATAAAGCAGTAATCTTGATGGGTGGATTCTTGATGGGTCCTTTTGACACAAGTCCAATCAATCTTCATGGATCAAAAATATTCATTACGAAGCTGAAGCCATGATTCGCATGGACCATTTATCTGGCAACAGCCAAGATCTCAGGCGGCGTTCTTTAAACAACTCAATTGACAGAAACAGTGGCTGGGTCGCTGCTCATCACGTTCAAAAATCAGCCAAGCGCATTGCCTATTGAACTGCCATCTACAGCGCACAAGAGTAAGCATGCGGTTCAAAGTTCACAGCAAGCATTTGGTTCAATTTGTCTATTCAAACCTTCTTCCAAACCTGGTATGTGGATGGGAAGCCCCTGCAACACAAAGATTCAAACGCAAACAGTCATCATCAACGCAAAGCGTGTACGTAAGTCAATAAGTTTCTTGCTTGCAGAAACACAGTCTTGGGAGGGTGTAATTGATGGTAATTGAATGGATAGCAGCAAAATGTCATGGCTCTATCTGCGGATACACTTCTTCCAAGCATTCGGCCTCTACGTGCGCATATGTCGCCATTGGTCCTTGTGACCAGATGCGGACACCGCACTTCTTTTGGCAGTCTGGTGTCATTGTCCTAGTTACCTAGTTCAATGCCTGAGACCGGAAGATCCCTGAACCTGCTTCCAACTTTCGACCAAACAATATTGACACCCTTTGGCAGGCACCCCTGGAAGACGGTTGTTTGCCAGAGAGTGGCTGCCGGCAAATAAATGAAAGGGAAGTAGCTGTCGCACCAGCAGTATGTGTGCATTCAGTTAAGCCTTTCAGTATCGTTCTGCCTATAGTACATTGATGGTAGTGGAGATAGCGAATGAATACGTGCTTCTGAAGCTTCTGGATGTGATGTGGCTGACCACTAGAAGCTCCTAGCAGCTTCTTGCTACTAGTAGTAATGCCCTTGTTACTAGTAGCGATGCACTTGCTCTAGTAGCGATGCTCATACTGATACTTCAATCTTGTCTTTATATAAATCAAACAAAACACTCCCTGATGCGCATTGCTGGTCAGACTGGCACCCTTTCTTACCAATGTCGCTTAGTCATGGAACGAAATGTTGCATTCCGAGTCCACAAAAAGTCTTCAACAAGGTGGTAGCTGGCAAAAGCCACAACATGGACCCACGCTGCCAATGAGGTCTTTCTCAGATTGTGCCTCCTTGTATAGCAAAGTAAGAAAAACCGTTTACCCTTTCTCGTTGCCGCAGATCCGGACTTGTACAAAGTCTATAGATTGCAAACAAACCACTGCCAAAATGCACAAGCGTAGGAACGGTCACTACATCCATTCCCAGTCGGGACATGTTGATCAAGACAAAAGACTTGATCAAGCAAATACCCAATCTGTCCACAGAGATCGCAACGTGCACCAGGGATGAACTGGGCGCATCAATACAAAATGCGGTACACATTCATGGAACAAAGCCGTCTTGTAGATGAACATGCTCCTGCCAAATGCCTGAACTAGATACTTGATCCTGAATGGTTGTCTTGATTCATCTGAAAGCATCAAACTCTCCGTGGACAAGCACCGCTTGGGACAAAGGCCAAGTGTGATGAGCTTCGAAAGAACGCCACCGAAAGGTCAGGGACGGTCCGGCCAGCCAAGCCATTCTGCTGCTCCGATGTGTAAGTTCTGCATCAGCACTTGCCTGCTCCCCTAGGACTAGAGCAACTTGGAAGCGGAAGCTAAAGAGCCATTCACTGACTGTCCCAACTCTCCTGTCTAGCTCTAGGCTGAAGCTTTGATTCTGTCAAGGACTTCCCATGTCAAAAATTATTGTGGGATCTTGTGTGTAGTTCCATTGGTGTTAAGAAGCTGGAGCGACAATCGAATTTGAACTCGTGCAATCAGGCCCATGTTGCATGCACTAAGTACGGGCCGGGCCCTGTGATGAACTGTCTTTTTTTGATGAATTTCTTAGAACAGCAAAGTTGTGACATTGTCTGTTCATATTGGTTCACAAACTATTTGTTTCCATTTCACCAGCAAGGATATGGTAAGGATGTCATGTGGTCTTGTGTTCAAAGCTGGCTAAACAAAACAATCAACTAACGCTGAACCTGAATACTGAGAATGATACGAATAGGTTTCAGCAAGGCTCTAGGCTCTAGTTTGGATGTGCTTACAGCAATCTGGCGGCCTTCAAATGGTTCCGGAATCCGATTCTATAAGGCACCTGGTGACGAAAGCATTCATCAAGCACTTGGCTGAAGGGGGCTTTGGTATTCCTCGATATCCTCTCACCGCTCTCGCCATGCCAGGTTTGAATTGAAATATGTTCAACACCTTCGCGCTCACTGCGAATCATGTCGAAGGAGCTATTCCTGTCGGCGGAACAAACAAGAAACAAATTGACCAGTTACAAAATCCGGTATGCTCCCCACAATCTCGAACGGATTCTCACATGAACAAGCCTCCTCAAAATTTGGCAAGCAAAAATGATTGCATGTAGCACGGGGTCACAGCTTGCCCTTGATTCGTATTTGTTTTCCTTCTTCAATGTTCAACAAAACTCTAATGCAATTGTCTTAAACTGGAGGTTGGAGCGATGCTGTTCCCAAGTGAGGTTTCCAAGGTCTTGAGTCTGGATTTCGGGGTGGTTGCCCAGCTTTGGAGAAATGAACCTACCCTGCCCGGCATTGTGGACTTCCACAAATACCTAACCTGAGTGCTGAGATGTGCTGAGTACTCCTGAAGTCTCTTGATTCAACCTACTAACAAGGCCTCCAACCTAATAGTGATGGCCTCCAACATATACACGTTCCTTGATACCATGTGCATCTCTATATATAATATATATAATATATGATATTATATATATAATATATATAATATATAATAAATATAGTAAATATAATATATAATAAAAAATATAGAATATATAAATAATATAATATATAGATAAAATATACAATAGATATAATATATGATATATATATGATATATATATATATAATATATCCTGGTCGTCCCTCCGGCCCCTCCAGCTCGCCTTGGAAGTCGAGCTGCGAGGCCATCCGGCGAAATCGCTCGCAAGCGTCGGAGGACATGCCCAGCTTCCTCACGTTGGACTCGAAAGGAGGCATTGCAGGAAATACTGAACAAAAACGGGAGGGCACCGGTCACCCAAAAGGTATATATACACTCAAGCATGCGTGTGTAATTAACCCTTGGAATCATAGCGAGCCCTTTGGCTGTCGTTTTATGACAGAAGGGAGTGCGGCATGATTGTGGGACGGCACTCAACGAAGCTACCAATCATGGGATATGGAGTCTGATCAACTCGGCATACCTGCACCTGCGTTGTGAATGGTTTAGCAATTCTCCAATCGTAGAGGTCTTTATTTAATGCTCTTTACGCGGTTACAGGATGATTCAGGTCAGATGTGCATTCGCCGCTCTCAAAGTTCTTCGTTCGCACTAAGATTCTTTGGAACTTGAAGCCTTTTGGCAATGGACACCTTTCGGAACTGAACAGCTTTTGGAACTTGAAGCTTCTGGATGGTTGGGCCCCTTTGCACTACTGGCTTCTTTCACACTGAGGTTTCTTCAGGGCTTGGAGCAATCTAGTGTGTGTGTGTGTGTGTCATTGTGTGTCCATGTTTGAGCCAAGGGTTGAACACATTTAAAAATTGTACTTGTTTGCAAGTTGAAGGATTCAACTGGGCTTTGTTTAAGTAGAATCACCAAGTTCTTGCAGGACAACGTGTCGTTGCATCCACATCACCTCATCTTTTCATCAGCAATCATTTGTCATCAACATAGTGTCCACCTATGATGAAGAAACAGCCAGAATTGAAGTAAGGACATTTCCATCGACCAATAATTAATAATACACGACAATAAAAAGGCTGACTTTCTGCTGGAAGACTGTCTTTTATTTGCTCTGTGTTTTCATTGTTGCTGCAATGTTTTTGCAACCGTGCTTGTTTGAACAATCAACTCGGTTTTATCGGCATGATGCGCTTACTTGGGTCCTGACTCTTTTTCATGTCATGTTCCCTTCACAATTATCCAACTCCCTTTTCCTATAATTGTCCAAATCAAGGACACTTATTCTGCTTTCCTTTCATGTCCTTTCACCTGTTCCCAACTCCCTATTCCCACATTCCCAACTAAAATTTTTGGACAAATACTCTGCAATGTTAAGCAACTGTCAGGGTTTATTTAGTGGTGGCTTACTCCTATGTAATGCATTCCATGGGGCAGCCGGTTATAATCATTGGTGGACACCAACCTCAATAACCGAGGAGGTTCGCCACGCCTGCGACAAAACATGTACAGTAATCTATGTGAAGTATGCAACCTGGGAAAATGGGTGTGTGCCTGTGTGTTGGCGGGGCCTAGGGGCTATTGACTTTCGCACTTGATGTTTGACGTCCTTAATTATTTGCTGAACCGGACGTGCACTTGCTATAGATACTTGTTTGTTGCAAGCTTCGAGATGATTGATCGAAGATGTATGATGATGTGTGCACAATGACAAATCCGCATACCGGGATCTGCTGCGACATGCGTTGAGCCGCGACATTCGTTAGGTTTGCCACCCAGCTGACTTGTTACAGAGAACACTCGCAATGGCAAGCTTTGCAAAAACACAACACTTCTTGTAATTGGCCATGAAGGCCATGAAGAGTTGATGTTAAGCTAAAGATAATGGGCCTGCAAGTGGCTCAACTCAAAATCACCATCTTTGTTGAAATGGAGGTAAGTCAGTGAACTTCCTTCTGCTCCTGGCTGTAGCGAAACGCTAAACCCTGCTCAAAATGAATAGGTGAAAATGCACTGGACGCCCACGCTCGACTCAAGGCAAGCACTTAGGATAGACTCGATGGGGGCTTTGTGTCCACCGGAAAAAGAGTCTTGTTCTTGCTTGTTGGGTCTGTTGCGGTTCCCCCGATTTCATAGTGGTAGCGGAGCCCGGTTCCGACCGGGCTGGTTTGGGTTTGACTCTTTTTCTTGGTGGTCACCAGCCCCCATCCCGTCTAGGTTTTTGAATGGCCGATAGACAGGCCATTCCACCTTCGGATGGCGACCTGGATGAACCGCCAGGCGGCGGCTCGCCAGCCGCTGGCTCCACGGGGGCTTAGGGCGCGCAGGACGTTTTGGGGAGTGACCGGGAAGCCTTCGCTCGGTTCCAACGCTTTCTCCAGATAGAGAGAGATGAAGGCCGCGGTCCGACACGTCATAGGCGCCGCCGTGAGCGAGAAGATGAAGAAGGTGATGAGAGTGGAGAAGGAAGAGGGGCTTCCGGACCTCCACCATCATGGGATGGACAGACCCCGTTCGAGGATTATCACATCAAGGCCCAATTGTGGATTGAGGGCCTCTCTTGTTGAAGATGTTGACGGGAACACCATTCGAGCTCTACAAACACTGGGCAAAAGATCCGACCTGGCTCGGAGATCCGCGAGGTGCTGGACGCCTTCTAGAGATATGGATAAGCCCGAACGCTTCGGAGATGACCAGCAGGAGCACATGTTGACGGCCATGTCCCGCATCACCTACCACCTCCGGCGGCAGAAAACAGAATCCGAGGGAATACTTCGCCAAGTGGGACAACGCCATTCGAAAGGTCCAACAACACAAGATTGTGCTTCCGCCTGAGTATGAAGGCTTCTTGATGATCAACGGGCTGCAGCTGACCGAGAGCGACACCAAGGCCTTGCTGAACTACACCCACGGCTGCATCAAGCCCAGTTCCATCAAGAGCTGGTTGAGAAAGAATGAGACCAAGCTGTCAGCCTCAGAACTTGGGGCCGACCGGAAGAAAGCAGCTGGCACCTTCCACACTGAGTATGAAGGCGTTTATGCCACTGAGGAGGTCATTGAGGGTAATGGCACCGACCAGGAGGAGATCGACAACATCGAGCACTACATCATGGAGCTCCAGGACGAAGGACCCTCGGAAGACACCGCCCTGAGTGAATCCCCACCTACCTCCAGCAGAAGAAGACCTATACACAGTCGATCAAGGACAAGAAAACCAAGGAACTCGCCCGAGGCTATGGAGCTGGTCGACGACCAAACTTCAGCTTGAATCGGGGAGATCGAGATCGACCTCTACGACCTGGATCCTACTCTGTAACGATTGCTGAGCTGCAGAAGAGGACCCGCTGCCAGCAATGTGGTCAGATCGGCCACTGGAAACGGGATTGCAAGGATCCTCCCATGAAGCCAGGCAGCTCCTCGTCGATGAGCACGTCTCGAACAAACGAGACACACCTTTTGGAAAGCACACCCGAGGTGCATTTTGTGGGCAGTCTGGAGAAGGAAGAGTTCATCGACCAGAACCTCTCCAGCCATGGACCAACCAGCGCCTCGTCTTTTGAGATGACAGGAACAAGAACACCTGAGCCGCTCATCCTGAGGACTTCGATCGAAGGCCAGTCGGACTGTACAGACGTAGTCCCCGCCTCGAATCACAGACTGACCGCTCGGTCATATACGGAGAGTGATACGGTTTTGGGTTTGGGAATAGGTGAGATTGGTTATGTGGGTGTTGGTAGCTTGTTTTTCTACGAAAACATGTTCTGCGATCTGGTATCCCAGTACTCCCAATCAACCCCAGATGACGCTACCTGCGCCACAGTCGACACTGGATGCCAGAGACTGGCAATTGGAGCCACCACCCTGAGGAAGTTCAGTGAACATCTACCACATGGCCTGAAGATCACCATTCACCCCGAGACCAACAAGTTCAGGAGCGTTCACAAAACATCGATTACCAGCCGGGTATACCCAGCTCACTGGGAGTGAAAGGCAGTCTCCTGAAACCAGCGGTCTTCGACAGCGACGAGAGCACCCACGCACCGTTCCTCTTGTCCCTCAGCTTCCTCCTTCATTGTCATGGTGACATAGGGTTGTGTCTTGAGAAAGGCCTCCAACTTCGACTTCGTGGAAACCACGAACCAGTCCCCCTACATCTTGGACCAACCGGAGCACTTCGAATTCCACTTCAACAGTTTACGGAACTCCAACTGACCGCACTCCAAAGAGCCCAATCAGAAGATTTAGGAACTTCGCTTCCGGAATAATTCGAGGTCCTGAAATTGAATGAACAGTGCATGAAACCGCCGGAGCCTGACAAAACTCAAGACGTCCCGGCATCGACCTCACCGGTTTACTCCGCCTGCCATGCAGAACACCGGCCAGAAGCGCAGCCGACATGCTCCACCGGAGACTTCGAACCCGGAAGACAAGGCCGTGAAAGCCTGGACTCAATTGACCCGTCGGCTACTGGTCGTGCTGATGCCCCTTCAGTACCTGTTCGAACACCTCTTGGAAACCATCACCGAGAGGGACTGACGATGTACAAAGGACAACTTTCCACACAGGGGACAACTTCTGGGCTCGGCGATGTCGCTTGTAGAAAAGCTCTCGTTTCTCGCTTATGGGAAAGAGTGTCAATGGTGCACGCACAGCGACTGGGCGAACCATTGTCCTTTGCGGGCCTGCGAAAGTATGTCGCCTGCGCACACACCCCACGCGCATAGTGCCA
>CAXAMN010025906.1:424218-454450 GCA_963970005.1 Durusdinium trenchii
CAAATTTTGTGAATGCGCGACGAGTGGGCGAACCATGGTCCTTTGCGGGTCTGCGAAAGTATGTCGCCTGCGCGCACAACCGGCGTGTATACAGCCAGAGTCAAAATTGACATGCAGTATATACTGCGTGTCACTTTTGAACAGATATAAAGTTGTCACTAGACAAATAGACAGGGACATTTTCTGGTTGATTGTCTCGTTGTGTTTCAGTGCGGCATTTACTGCAGCTTGTGACTTGCATGTCAGTTGGGTGAACTCGTCGGCCCTGCCCGCCTCAATTTTTAGGTGTAGGTTCTGGAGATATTTTTGCAAAACATCGATCGATAACTTCGCTCTGTTTCTTTTTTAAACTATAGCACAGTGCGTATAGTAGATTACCAGTGTTGCAGCTAACATGGTGCGCGTGTGTCTTTTGCGCTGAGCCATGCAGCTGGCTAGAAGCATTGTGAAAGGTCGCTCAACTTTGGGCTTCCACGATGGGTGCCCCAAGCAATTGGCCTAGCAGCAAGTAGTAAGCTCAAGCTGGTCGCTCAACTTTGGGCTTCCACGATGGGTGCCCCAAGCACTTGGTCTAGTAGCAAGTAGCAGGCTGAAGCTGGCCGTCACCAGCACTTGCGTGCCACAGCAAACTGTGAACAATCATGTACCCAACAGGCCCACACAGGGAAAACTACAAAAGACAACTGCAGTTGTTTTTTGTAGTGAAGTTGTACCAAGGACAACTTCCGCCCCTCACGGCATCGGAGCACAATACCAACGCCGTGTTCTGGCGCGCCTGATCGAGAACATCTCCGACGAGGAGCTCCACCACGTGACCAAGATGGCCAAGGACGAGATGAATCGTCGCGGCGAGCTTGCGGACAACTTCATCGTGATCAGCGATCCGGAACAACGCTCGGACGGATGCCAGAGGAAGGTTCAGAAGGAGACCTTGGTGAGAACCCAGCGCTGCGACCAGATCGACAGCCTGGCGGGGATCGAGATGTTGACAGGACCCCGACCTCGTTGCCGATGCGGCCTATACAGGTGAGGGTTCACCTAAGCACAGAGGCCAACCACGAGGAGGAGATCTACTTCCGATGCCCGAAGTACCCGGGACAACAGCGCGAATTCAAACAATGGACCCCTTGCCAGCCATTGGAAGCAGTACCGCCAGCAGCCGGGCGAAAAGCCCAAGTCCTATGCAGAAGTGCTGGAGGAGATGGTTCAGGAAATTTGCCCGCACTCATCCACGCGTGGAAAGGGATCCAATGCCTTCCTGACCAAGGTGACCTGTCGCTACTGCAACAAGGTGATTCGGCAGGAAAAGAAAGCTGTTATCACGGAGACGGTGTCTCCCAGCAGCCCATCGGAGACACTGCCTCGCCCTTCAACTCCAACGCCAACATCACCTCAGGAAGGGATGACCGAACCGGAGGACTACCAGGACTTCATGGACTTCCTGCGCTGGCGCCGAATGAAGGGCCCTTCAAGCCAGTGACCCCAAAGCTTGAAAGAAAGCTTAGGGCAGCCCTGAAGAAGGCTGTGGCTTTTTGGAAACAAATCCAGTACTCATAGGGTCCGTGAAGTTATAAGTTCGTTATAACAGACTCATAACCAGGTCATAAATTTCCTAACATAGCTTATAAGTTTTGTAACTTGTTGTTGTACTTATGCTACTTAGGACGTTCTTATAAGTAAGTTGACCATTAAGAGCGGAACAACTTAGCATGAAGTTAGGCTACTTATGGTTTTATTCGAAAACGGCACTTGTTCGATCTGTTCCGAGTCTGCCATGAATGAGCTGGGGACACGTTTTTCATTTATGGTGTTTGGCATGGTTGCTGCAGGTGGAAACAGTGTTGACCCTTGATTTTCTTTTAGGCTCGAGCAGGCAGCTTTCTCGTGTGATTATGACGGAACATTCCGGTCTACATGGCAAAATGTCTATCAAAGACTTTCAATTTGAAATGTATAAGCGTTAGTGGTTCCAGAGGGCGCATCTATAGAGTCGGATGATGTTGCCGGATGTAGGCGTTCTGAAGCTGGTATCTGCTAACTGACAGGCCTAAAAAGTTGGAAAACGGGTCTTGGTAGGGGTGTCGGCCAGGTGTCGGCCAGGGAGGTGGTGGGTGCTTCTGAGGGATAGTTTCCGGCGTGTCGGCCCTACTAAAGTAAATAGAGACCCCTGGATATATACATGTCGGTCAGGCGTCGGCCAGGCGTCGGCCAGGTGTCGGCCAGGTCAATCATATCCGCAGCCGTTTTAGCTCTTTTGACTCTGCTCGGTCCGTCCGTCTGCTTCGTTGTCCCTTCTCTGTTTGATGGCTCGTCTTACGGGACTCACATGGCAAATTATTTTTGGGGGTGCAGCCATTAGCGTTCCATAAACGCTGCTGTTGGGGAACTATTTGGAACATAGGCTCACAAGAAGCTCTCCTTGTACCGGTGCAAATCTCTAACCAGATCCACACACCAGTGTGGTGGAGAGAGGAAGGAAATAGGTACTTTTGCCTGCACTGACAAATGCCGCGTCAAAAAAGGTCTGCCGCTAACTGGCTGCTCTTCTCAGAGAAAACTCCAAAATCAAGGATTCATGAAAGCCTGAGCAACTTATAACTAAGTTATAACCTACTCATAAATCCTCCGTAAGTAGCTCAAACCTAAGTCTTCTAACTTGCTTATAAGTAGCCTAACTTTATCTTAACTACACGGACCCTATGAGTACATTCTCGCAGAAACGCATGATGGAGATGCGACACTGCGAGACTGGATTCGGAGCTTTAATCATGACCTTTGCAAGGAGTTCACCCTGCACCCTAATGGATCGAAAAGAACACATCAGATTGCTGAGATCATGGGACTTTCTCATAAACAACTTAGAACTTAGAACTGTGGCTGAGATCTATAACCCTGGTTGTTTTTGGAGAAGTTGCACATCGCTTTAATCTCAATCCTGGCCGCGCTTTTGATTTGAAGTTGGATTGTGACTTGTTGAAAGCAAACAAACGAAACGAAGTCCTGCAGCATGTAAAAGATGTTAGGCCTGGACTTGTTTGCATAGCACCACCATGTGAAATGTACTCGCAGTTGCAAAACCTCTCCAAAAACAAACGAGAACGAGTTCCTGCTCTTCTTCAAAAGTATCTAAAAAGAAAGTCGGAAGGGGAGCAACTTTTGCTGTTTGCACTGCAGTTGTGCGAATTATGCAATGACATGGGCATCAAGTTCCTCTTGGAACATCCCCACGCTGCATCCTCATGGAAACACCGTGCCATGGAGCAGCTTCTTTCCAAACCGAACGTAGTGTACACGAAGGCAGACCAATGCCAATATGGACTCCGTGGAGAATCTGGCCAACCCCAAAGAAAACGGACTGGTTTTGCCACCAACAGCCCGGAGATCGCCAAGGCTCTAGACGCCTTATGCCCTGGCAACCATCAACACGAAGTCATCATCGGTGGCACCAAGTCCAAGAAAGCACAAATCTATCCGGAAGGTCTTCGGGAAGCCATCCCGGCTGCCTACGCAAGATCGATTGGAGCTGAGGTCTATACCATCACCTCCGAACAAATGTTCCTGGAGAATGATCGCCTGAATTCATTGTTGGCAGTAGAACTGATGGTCGATTCTGAACTCCATCCAGGACATTCACCGGATAGAGACCAGGGAACTACGCTATGTGCTCAACAAGTCCCTGGACATGAACTTCATTTAAGCGAAGTCGATCCGGAACGACCAGACCAAGTCGAAAGTGTTCTACCTGGCCCAACCTGGGAACTACATGCTGAAGAACTTCAAGGTGACGGTGACCAAGGAGAACATGAACCGGAAAGCGATGAACGAACAAATGCTCCACTCCCTCTTGAACGTCGCTTCACCATGGACCGACTTCTACATCGAGCACATGTTGGAATGGGGCATCCAAGCCCAGATCGATTCGTCCGCATACCTAGGTACGCCAAGGCAAAACCGGAAGTCATTGAAGCAGCAAAACGACTGAAATGCAGTGTCTGTCAACGACATGCTCAAGTTCGACCCGCACGACGAAGTGCTCCACCCAAGGAGCTCAGCTTCAACGAGTGTGTTGGAGTGGATGTTGTTTTCTTGCCAACCTTAGGCAATCGCTCCAGACCAGCACTTAACGTGATCGACTGGTCAAGCAAATTTCAACTCATGATCCCCTTGCCCAACAAGAAACCAGGACAAGTTCGAGAAGCCGAAAGGCACTGGTTGAGACTGTTTGGGCCTCCAAAAAGAATGGCACTAGACTTGGGGCGTGAGTTTGGTGGCACCTTCGCCGAACAGGTTGAGCAGGATGGAACCTACATCGACCCAGCTGCTGTGGAAGCACCTCATCAAAGAGGCATCACTGAAAGACATGGAAAGACTTTCAAATACATCCTCCAGAAAACCATGGACACCTATACAGCTGCGGTAACATGCAAGAATGGGAAGAAATGGTAGACCTCACCACCATGACCAAAAACCGAATGATGAACGTGGGAGGGTTCAGCCCGTGTCAACGTGTCTTGGGATTCAACCCCTTCCTACCAGGAGGACTATTAAATGGAGATGACGGGCATCGACATCGAGAAGACGCTCCAGTGCCGAAGATCGGCGACCTCAGCATTGAAAGATCCATGAAGCTTTGGAAGGCTGCAGCTCAAGCTTTCATCGAAGCCGACGCTGACAACGCCTTGCGGAGAGCTCATCAGGACCAAGACCGATCCTGGACTACGACATCGGTGAGATTGTCTACTTCTATCGAATGGGAGCGGATAAAAAGCTCAAGTTCAAACCAGGCTACTGGCAGGGACCAGCTCGCATCATCATGATCGACCAGCCCAGCGCTATCTGGCTAGCGTACCAGTCAAACCTGGCTTAAGGCGAGTCCGGAGCGCCTTCGGAAGGCGTCATCCGAAGAGAACATGGCTCTCTCGGGGTGGCTTGACGACATTGTCAATGTCAAAAAGGATCTCCGCACTGAACCGGTTCGAGGCTTCCTAGATCTATCCGATCAACCTCTACCTCCTGACCTAGCAGATGGGGATCTAGACGATATGGACTACGAGCCATCCGAACCTCCCGAAGATGAACCGATTGCACCTCCAATGGCTCCAATCTTAGACGGGCTTCAAGAACCTCTGGGATACCCACCTCCAGCAAAAAGGTACCGAACAAAGGCACCACGAGAAAACCTTCACCAACCACCGGCAGCAGAAGATCTACGAGAACCAGGTCAAGACGACCGACCTGCCGAAGAGGTAACAGGAGAACGACCAGAAGAACACCCCAACGTGGACGAGAACAACAAAAGAGAATTTGATGAAGGAGAAGCCCAAGAACAACCGCCCCTAAAAAGATTGAGACATGAATACCTGGAGATCTACCTGAACAAGGTTGACAACCTGATGAAAACAAGACAGAGAAAGGAAGTACGCTTTCAGGAACTCAGCTTCAAGAACCAAAAATGCTTCAAGGCGGCAATCAGCAAGGGATTCAACAACAACATCAACATTGGCGCCTACTCCATTGTCTCCCCAGAAGAGTCAGCAAAGGTTCGGCAAACCATGCCACACCGAATCATGGAAAGTCGATTGGTACTGACTCCAAAACCATTGGAACCTCACGAAGTAGAACCAGCCAAACAGGAAGGAATCCTCCTTGACTGGGATTCCGAAGAACCTTGCAAGGCCAAAGCCCGACATGTGATGAAAGGGTTCAGCGAAGAAGGCTCCGAGGACATTGAGGCAACAACACCTCAGGTTACCAGAGAAGGAACCCTCATGGTCGCCCAACTAGTGGCCAGTCATCGCTGGAAACTCGGCTTCTTGGACTTCACCCAAGCTTTCCATAGTGGAGATGCGATTGAACGACTGCTTTATGCAACTCCACCTCGTGAAGGCATCCCTGGAGTCGCACCGTGCCAACTTCTTAAGCTTGAAAAGGTTTGCTACGGCCTCACTGATGGCCCACTGGCATGGTACAACCACCTCAAGAAGTTCCTGACCAGTCAACTACAATATCAGCAGTCACTGGCAGATCCGTGCATCTACTACAAACATCGGACAAGTCCACTCACTGGTAAGCCGGTTCTCAGCGGCGTCGTTGCGGTCGCTACGGATGACCTTCTACATGGAGGTGACGAAGAACACCAAAAGGCTATGGACCAGATCAAGGCAAAGTACAATCTTGGAAAATTCCAATATGGATCTGGAAAATTCACCGGAAAAATGTTCGTCCAGCAAGAGGACTCGAGCATCACCGTGAACCAGGAGAACTACATCCAGGAGAAGCTCTTCGAGATCAACCTGGAAAAACAACGGAAGAAAAAGAGATACACCTTTTGCGACGACAAGGAGATCACGCAGCTCCGCGCCAGTGTTGGAGCCCTAGCCTGGCTCGCCAAGGAAAGCAGGCCAGACCTGGCCGGAAGAGTGGCTCTGCTTCAGCAGGTCTTTCCAAAGCCTCGCATCAAAGACATCATCGAGGCCAACTCCATCACCCAGGAGGCTAGAAAACATCCTTCGAGCGGCATCAAGATCATGCCGATTCAGCCCGAGAACCTGCGAATCGGAGTTGCGACTGACGCTTCATGGTCCAACGCCAAAAGCCAAGACCAATTGGAAGCTAGTTCACAGGACTACTGGGAAGAGAAACCATCACACTGGATTCGACATCATGTTACTCCCAGGAGAGTCCTATTCCACCCAGGAGCCGATCCAGGACCAGATCTTCATGACCTACAACCAGGTCGTAGAACGATGACAACGAATGAAGAAGTTCTAGAAGATGAATGGACACAAGGAAATAGTGTCCGAACTTGGTCGGACTCGCCTTGGACTGGAAAAAACCATCTTCACCAAACAGCTTCCAGGACATGAGTTGGAGCATGGAAAGATCAACGACACCTTCCTCAAGCTCCTCAACTGTAGCAGCCAGGGAGGCTATGTGATGATCTTTTATGACAAGAGAATGGAAACCGAAGACCGACCTCACATGGTTTCCGTGACCTCATGGAAGTCAACAAAACTCAAACGAAAGACAATCAACACCCTGAGCGCAGAATGCCAATCGCTAGTCCATGGCATTGGCCATATCCACTGGCACCGCTACCTCCTGCTCGAACTGATGGGCACGACCACGGAATCCAAGGATTGGGAGCGGCATTTGGCAGCCATCCCCTATGTCTCAGTAGTTGACTCTCGGTCGCTATACGACTGCATCAACAAGCTGGTGTGCACCTACTCTCAAGTAGAGGACAAGAGAACGGCTATAGATATAGCCATACTAAAGGATGATCTCTATAGATCAGGGGGTTCTTTACGTTAGGTTGCTGGTGATAACATGATCGCGGACCCCCTTACGAAGAAGATGAACTCGGATTTCCTTAGGTGTGTTTGCAATACCGGTTACTGGTCACTCTCCGAAACAGGCCATAGAACCCAATGCACCACGCATGACGTTCTCTTGGTCTCGCTTGGCCGTTAGAGTAGGGCCGGTGTGAAAATGCACTGGACGCCCACGCTCGACTCAAGGCAAGCACTTAGGAGCCAGAGACTCGATGGGGGCTTTGTGTCCACCGGAAAAAGAGTCTTGTTCTTGCTTGTTGGGTCTGTTGCGGTTCCCCCGATTTCATAGAATCAAATGTTCAGGGCCTCAAAGGACGCCGTGTGCGATTGGATTACACTGCAAATAGCAAACAAACCACTGTCAATGAAAGGGCTTTTTGGGGGGTCCTCGAGTTGTGCATGCATTTTTTGTTGCAACTGGCTACAAAACTACAGTTTCGCAGCGAATTCAAGTCGAATCCAGTCAGTTATTAAGTTGTGAAGCAGTAGTACACAGCAACTGTGCTGGCATGGTGCCTGCGCCTTGTGCAAGCAATCAAAAGAATGCCTGGCTTTCGTAAAACCTGTGCAACTCAAAATATATTTTGTGAACGAAGACTATGACCGTGAACTGCAAACTGAACAACTTGTCTTGATTCGCCGAGAATCGAGTTGAGGCTGTCAAAGAGGTGCTCTACGTCAGGGTCCGAAAGGTACTTTGCACAATGACCTGCAGTGGGCAATAACGGTTTGCAAAGAGCCAGTACAATATATAGGTCGGCCGGTTTCCCAACATCACAGCTTCTCGGTTTAGTCATTTAGTATTTGGCAGGAGATCAGTTTGTGGGTATCAAGTTGTCAATCCTGTCACACACACACACCATATCCGCTAGCCGCTAGCCTTGATCACCTTAGCAAGTTTGAAACCAGCTCACTGTGTTTTGCACAGTACTTGGGTCAAAAGTTCGGCCAAGGCGGTGATGCAGTCAGGCATTATACATCCTCTTGCAACTAAGCAACAAATCATCTCTTTCACGCCATCCTGGTGAGTCGCAACAACATCACTTCACCATACACCCCATCCAAACACTTTCTCCCACACAAACTCTTCTCCAACCCCAACCGTCCTAACCTGTGCATGAGGACCATGAAAATGACTTCCACAAAACCCTACGTAAGATCAACGGGAATCCAACTTCACTAAAAGTAATCAACCAGCCAACGCGGGCAAACCACTGCTGCAAATGCACTATAGAAGGTGTCTTTCCCGACCAAGGATTGCCTTGCTACCGCTCCCACTAGGACAATTTATGTATCCTTTATATAGTGCTCGTATGGCCAGGGCCGGCGCTGTAATAGGAAAATGTTTGTATCCACATGATGTCCTTGGTGGCAGCGAAGCCATACCGTGGCAAAAATTTCTTCTGCACACGAAAGGCCAGGTCTGCCCTGCCTGCGGCAGCGAGCTGACGTGGTTCATGGGAACACTGCCCAATCGTTTCACTTCACTGTGCAGCACTGCGTTCCCAACGGTTTTGACTCATGTGTAATTATAATTACATGTACTTGATGTGATCTTGATGTGTGTATGTGTGTTTATATATATAATGCCTATGCTACCCCCAAAAGACCAATGAAGTCTTGTTGGATTGAATCTATCGAATTTGCTGCTGCAGTATTGCCGATTGGCAAAGTACCGACTCGGGACAAAACAACTTCAGAAGTCAAACCCTGATGTGCGGCTATGGAATGCTATGGATCTCATTCATAAAACTGTACCCCAAACAAATTCACCTCCTGGTCCAAAACCTACGTCAGTAATTGCAAAAGTGGGACCTTCTTTCGAAGTACAAGAGAAACTTACACGATGAGGCATGAGGGCGTTGATACCCTTCCTGCCAGCCTGGCAAGTGAAAATAGCCTTCCGGATCCGGAAGTGCTTCTCCATCCTGAATACTCCAGCGTCCTTATCTCAGGAGCCCCAGCAAACCAACAAACCAAATGCTTCAATATGGCATATGGTTTCTGGGCAGGCCCGTCCTACACATGACATGCGAAAGGGATTGCTCAAATCAAGGCGGCTACAAGTCTAGGGTTCATTGCTCATAACATTGTGTTCAATCAATCTCATTTGCAGTGTGTTCAGCTAGCTTTGATAGGTAGTCTCGTCAGCCAAACCAGAATTGTTGTCAGATCGTGCGCAAGACTTTGGATGTGCAGTGCAAGCTTTCAGGCTAATTTGAATATAAACGTGTTGAAGTGTGTTTTCGCTCCAGACTAAACTGCTGAATATTCATAAAGGCCTTCATATCCTTCATCAATTCGGCTGAAGGCCTCATTGCTTAGACTTAGTTTGTCCCGCAAGGCCTCAAGAAATGAATGTCAAGAGAAGCCTCTCAAACACTTTGTCGCACCGGCTGTCCTGAAGAGCGATCTGCAGCCTTCTTAAGGTCCTCCAACTTGTGTTGGAAGAAAGCCTTAGAATGAATCAAGGAATTTCTCAGTATGATGTTCCAAGTCTTCACCAAGTGCCTAATGTTTGACGAATTGTCGAAATAAGCATTCCAAACAGTGATTGTGTTAGTTGAACCCATTGAACATCGCAGCAAAAGATCACACAAACAGACAAAGGACCTATGTTATGTTGAAAACTTACATATAAAACGGGAAACCCGGGATAACATAAACACACAATCTTAGACGTCAAGAACAAAGAGATGCGGCCTTGCTGAACTCTGCCAGGTGCAATCGCAAAAGCTCAAGCACTCGCTCCTGCCAGTTTCAGGATTAGTGTCCTTCACTAGAGAAGATGGAAAGACGAACATGGTGGGATCAACAAACAACTGATCAGCACCAACATGTCACGACCAAAGTTCAAGCAAACATAAGGTTGATTAAGTTGATTCAATGAAGGCTTTAACCGGGCCTTTGCAATTTGCTTTATATGTGTTTTGCTAGCGCAACGAAAAACAAAAAAAAGCGAACCCCAATTGTTGAGGCTTCATGATCTAAACCCTCCATCGGCCTTGCTAATGGGCTTAGCCGGGACCACATCACTGGTCTGAGGAGACCTGAGGACCTCCAAAGACAAGGCCTCTTTGATGGCCACCTGCAGCACGTGTGGAACTCTTTGGTGGTTCTGTTTCTGACAATGCCAATAGAAATGTTGCATAAATGATATGCATGAACATAGCATATCCTAGCATTTCTAATATATATATATACACACACACCATACACCGTAGTTCCACATATTATGGTTGAACATTCATGATTAATGAGGATGCAATCACTTAAAGCCTGTATGTATGTTTATCTGATGGTGCTGGCTGTCTTGCTCTCGGCTGTGGAAACAAGAGCGACCTGCAGCCCAACCTGCTTTTCTATTGATGTTCAATCTGAAATTAGCAACCTCTTTTAGCTATGCAATATTCCACAATGTCTCACACATATTTTGCAATATACTGAGTTGCAGCGGCAACATTCCGGCCCCCAGTGCCTCATTGATGTAGATGTCTGGATCACCCTCCATCTCTTTGAAGGTCCTCAAGCTTTCAGATCGAATTTACACCTAGACTTTAGGCTGGAATCTGGATCGTAGCGTCCTTGCTCCTAGTAGCGTCCTTGTTACTACTGTAGTAGTAATGGCCTCCAACCTAATAGCGATGGCCTCTACCTAGTAACATCCTAGACTGGAATCTGGATCGCATTGGCTTATGCCAACTGTGCTCAGTCAAACTGCAAATAGAGCAGAGTTGTGCCTCAGCATCTCTTCTACACCTTCCTCTGATCCATCATAGCCATACCTGGGGATTATCTCCACCTGCCAATGGCAAGGCCAGAGAAGGTTGTGTCAAGCCATGTGCATCATGAATGTTGATCTACACTCATGGATTCAGGATCCAATTCAAACAGGTAATCTTTTCGCAAATCTCGTCAAACATCTTTGGCATCCGTGAAACGTGGCGGTCTCGCATCTGTTGGCAAGATCTCCACGCTTCGCACCCGGTAAGGTCAACAAAAACGAAGCACTGCAGCGTGAGTGACACTCGGTGTACAGTACCATGTACCGGAATCCAACTCATGTACCCGAGCCTTTGCTTCAAAACACATCAAAACACTAGAAACTCAGAGCTAGAAACTCGGGTTCCAGTGTTCAATGGGATGCTACCTGGGCACCTCAAAGGGCAATGAGTCTGTTTGAGACTTTGGGACGTGCGCCATGGCCTGACGGCTCCTCACCAGTTTGCAAAATCCAGAGGCAAACTCTCTGCTGACTCCCTTGGGATCGTTGTGGATCCTGGTGCGACAATGGCGCCACCCGGCAAGTCTGGAGTAGCACACGGGTCAACATGTTCATCAAAAAGAGAAAACGGCTTTACTGCAAGCCGGGGTTCAAGTGAGAATGCCTCCCTGGACAAAAGCTCGATGATCATACTATCTCTCTTGTCTGAATGTGGTGAGATACCCCCAAATTAAAAAGACGACTATAACAAAAGAATAGTGATATTTTTACAGGGCTACTGTAGTAGAACCACGACCTCCGGTGTCGCGTGTCACGTCCTGGCCAGCTCGTGCAAGGCCTTTTGGAAGTCTGGTGCCCCAAAGGCAACGAGGAGCTCTTTCTGCAGAGCAAGGGCTCGACGCTTGGAGACCTGTGCTCCGTGGCTTTGGGGCCGGTCTATCGACAAAAGGTCAAGGTGAGAATCGAAGCTTTTTCTTGGCCGACCTCCTACTTAATTAAGTAGGCGCCTACTTAATTAAGTATACAAGGGAGAAGTTCGATACTAGCTACTTAAGCTACTACCTACTGAACGCAGGATAGCGCTCGCACTAATCATTTGTTGATTTCCAGCATCCGGAAATGCGTTCATCCTGCTGTACGATTGTGCACAAATGAGCTCGATGGTAGTTGCCGCATTGCTCAATGTGCAGGAACTGAAAGCCACTGCCAGTAACAATTGCCACCACTTTGAGGCGTTCCAAATCAAAAGTTTCGTCTGTGAACTGAGGAACTACACAAACAACAGCAAGCAAGAAAAGCTGCAGGCAAAATTCCAAGTTGTCATCCCCAAATTGCACTTGTCCTTTGCCACAAGTGTGCTTGGCACGCAATGGAAGGAAGGTCGGTCATGGAAGGTTTTACTAATGATAATGGACTCCTCTTGCTCTTCTCCCTGGCAACGTGCCTGGCCTTAACTTTAGCTTTAGAGGCAGAAGGGGGGCTGCACAACGGGCGCCTGGTGGATGCGCCGATGCCCTTCACTTGTTCACATCGTGACGTAGCTAAAGCAGTAGGGGAGGAAGGTACATATCTCCCAAAGAAATGCCTCTCACACCTATCAACTTTCTACAGCTGTGGATGGCAAGCACAACAGGATCCAAAGATCTTGAACAATCTAGCCACGAAACACCAAAAGCAATGTTTCATCTTGGCAATGGCCCAAATACCCCCAATCTCCAATCTGGCAATCTTTCAACATGTTTGCAAATCGCTCGACACTCGCCACCAGTCAGCCAACCTCACCACTGTCCTTGATATCCTGCCAAACAAAACAAAATCAGGCAGCGAGCTTGACAAAACAAACAAAAGAAAACGTCACTTCGACAGTGGGGGAAAGTTGTACACCCGGGAAAGCTGCCATCCCTCATAGCCTGAGAGGTTTCAACTTGAGCAACATGTCCTTTCACATTCCCCAAAGGAACCGAGAAGTAATTTCTCATGATCAGTTTAACGGTACTAGTACCAGGACCAGTATGCTGACTCCTCGCTAAACAATGTAACAACTGAGACCAAACTAACTACTGTAAGTATATAATTAACAATTGTATTTTAATATGTATGATGTATGTATCCACTTTTGCAAGCAGGGCATATCAGACTCGCCTCTGCCTCCTCATCGCTGGAGGAGACAATGTTAAAGCTCGAAGCCTGATGGATGCGGTGGAGCTCTATAACTCAACCATTTCCTCTTCTGAAAAGGGCAATGCGCACAGTGGAGGATCGCCAAAACAAGGGTCGTGGACAACGTCATCCGCGCCTCTCGCGGCTCTTTGACCTGGTATGGTTTAGTGACACCATCTGCTCCAACGACATGCAAAGAGTGGCTTGAGATGAAAACACTCGGCTTGTTTCCTTAGTTTACTTGTTTGCCGAAGTTGCTGTTGCAGGTTGCAGTAATGGACGCACGAACAAAACAGTGAACTGGATGTTGGAACATCTTTCCCATTAAGCTCACTGTGTCCATGCATGTCCATGCCACTTATTTTTGTCTTGGCATTTTCAGCCCAGGACAGAACCTCTTTCACTTCTGATCAAACATGAAATACCGGAACCACAGTGTCCACAAAGTGGGCATCGTTTAGTCCAAAATATGCACAAGAACAATCCAAAAACGACTAATTACCTTTCAAACATGAAAAAGCAAGAGTCACGAGACCGCGAGAAGGTCAAGATCTGCTTAGAGAAAAGCAGTCCATCTGAGGCCTTGAGGTGCAACAGCCTATTCACGCCTCGGAGCTTTGGCAATTCTGTGTGAACTGATTTTCGAAAGATTGGAAATAATCTTGCCATGTCTTGCATGAGAAAGCATCGATATCACAAACAAACATCGATATTACAATATATTACAATTACATATATGTATATTAGTTGAGTTGTAGGGGGTTAATTAAGTTTCCCTAAAAATCTAGGAACCAAATGAACAGTGCGTTAGCTATCCTGCGTCCTAGGTAGCAGGTATTAAGCTAATTACTAGCTACCTAGCTTCTACTAGCTACCTGACTACCTCTTCTACCGGTCTACACCCACCCGGGCTTTAAAGAAAAAAAGTGATGATCTTTGAAGACACTCTTCATCTCCCCACTCGGGGACTCCGAACCCCCACTGATCCTCAGACAAGAAGCCCATCTGTGTGGAAGACACTTTGGCCGCTGCCCTTCACGAAACAAAGAGGCAGGGCAAATGGGACGGCTCCGAGGCTGAGCCAAATCCTACAGGTGGAAGAGACAAATCCTGTGTGGATTGGCTGCCAGGACTGTGCCAGGGCCAGTTTGAGCTAGATTCTTTTTGTGACCGATGATCTTTCGAATCATGTCGGTGAATCAAGTCACAGTCACAGGTCGCATAAGGACAGCAACAAGCTATCACGCCAAACGCCAAATCCCTGAAGCACACCACACAGAAGAATCCAGCGGCCACGAGCTGGCCGGGAGAGGTACCCCAGCATCCGGCTAGCTTGGCAGGTTCGTTGGAACCACTGGGCAGTGGAAAGCGCTGGCAACAAGAGCAGCCAAGCCTGTCCAAAAGAATCGTAGGTCAGAAGGACCCGACAAATAAAGAACATGTACACTGAGGACCGTTGACTGACGGAATGACACAATGTGCTTATCGAGGAGCTGAGTTGAAAATGAAATGCACCATGGGCAGCAAGAATAACATAAGACTTGGTGATGTTGCGAAAAAAAAGAGAGCATCAATCAATGAAGAAGAAACACATCAACATTATTGGATTGGACGACATGCAGTCAGCACCAGCTTCTCCAGGTTGCTAGCTTGTTCCAACCATTCAGTGCCTTGAGGACTACAGCAGCAATCGCAGCAAGCCTCAATTATATGCACATTGAGGCTTCCACGATCTTGTTTGTTGTGCTCTTAAAGAAACAACATGGAGTACGAGTATATAGAGCCTTGCAAGGAAAAACTCAAGCATGGAGATGGAGATGCATGGATTAGGATGCCAAAGCTTCACGTCAATCATATGTCGCTCTCTGTGTTCTCCAGTGTTTTCTGGGTGTGCGAACGTCTCATCCCCAAAGAGCATCCTGAAAGGTCCACCTGTGAAGAAATGAATGCTCAACAGCCAACCCCACACACACCATCACACACCTCCAGAGCTGAAGCTGAATGCATGTATGCAGTATGCATATCAGTATCAATCATACCCACTCTGTCTAGAGGCTCTTTTGTCTTGCAAAGGATCCGTCTAAAGAGCCCGGAAAATGCTCCAAATGCACCAAGTGCCAGATAGTGCCAGCGCCTCCGCAGTCACCGATGCCACTTCCACTGTAGGCTACAACCTTGCAAAGCAGGGTTCCGTGGGATGTATAGTATATCCAGAGGGCCAGAGGGCCCCTCCTCGATATCCCTCGATCCTATGGTTGGAGGCCACTACAATTAGGTTGGAGGCCATTGCTATTAGGTTCGAGGCCGTCCCTATCAGGTTGGAGGCCATCGCTCTGAGGTTGGAGGCCAGGGCCATCGCTTCTAGGTTGGAGGCATCTATCCTATATGCCTTTCAACACGGAAAAGATCTTAACTAACCGTCCACCGAGATCTACACCAAGCAACACCAAGCTGTGTTCGTCTTCATGCGACAATACCTATATAACACTAACAAGGTAGAGTCTCCATTTGCGTATCATTGTCCATTTCCGCTCGGATTGAACTGTGACATTTCCACTCCTTGCCACATGGTGCCGTGATCATGCCTCGTCTGCCGCATCCAGCGAGATACCCAGATCCTTGAGGGTTGCCTCAAATTTCAAGCTCGTCACATCACCATAGTAGGTCAAGAATTGGCATAGCAGTTAGTGGGACAGGCTATCAATGAGCTTTTTCTGACTGCTCTGACACCTGACATGGTCCAGTCCCAGTTTACCGGAGCTGGCCTGAAAATAGTCTGCCAATGAGTGGACAAACCCAAGGCCACGAAAGGCATCCTGCTTTGGAGGCAAAATGACTTGCACGGCCGGTGTGCGTTGCCAATCAAATAGATGAAGCTATCTACATGGGTAATCCTTCAGCGATTAAATCAAATTTGGGATATAACTCAGACTTTCTTCAACAATCTTTTCATATACTGTGCCAACTTGTGGCACACTTCTCCTGTCGGATACTGTCCCAACATCTGTGCCTGGCCCACGGCAATTCGTAAAGCGATGCCAGAAGCAAAGGATGCCGCGTAAGACCTCACTTGCCAGCCACACGCAAACGTAGGGAACGGCCTCGCGATTGTCTTATATTGTAATTCTGTCTGTGCTATCTTCCTGCTTTAAGGATATAAAAGGCAAAAAAAAACAAGTTAAGGAAGCTGCAGAATTGCAGCTCTCAGGTCCCAATGAACAAAGAACTGTAATTGATATTGACAACTAAAAAACACACACAAAAACAAACCAACAGGGCAAAGACCCATCAAGCAGATCAGGCCAGAAGTAATTACAAACATTGTCTTGTAAAAACACCATCCGTTTCATGCAACCTCGTCCCTCGCTTGCTAAGTGCAGGTACGGCTCATTCCCAAGAGCAGACATTGCGGTGACCTGGCACCACCATGAAAGAACACTCCGTTTCCAAGCTGGACAGAGTTACAATTGATTACTCCCACGCAAACAGCACAGCACAGCGCTGACTTGGTGATGTACACCCGAACCAAAATGTTGCATCTCAATCCTCTCGACATCTGGGCTCAAGGCTGCCTCGAGGAATCCAAACAAGAATCATCCGTCGTCTTTTGGGAAGCTGGCTCCACGTAGGCTCCGAAAGGAACTTCACACTTGTGTCATTCGTCCAGAAATTGGGTTTTGAGGGACACAATTTCACACGCAACCAAAAGACATTCCGCCTTTCTCCAACACAGCAGGTGACTGACCTCTCTATCTCACTCTCTCACTCACCATCTCTCACAATATCTTCAGGCGCACTGCTGCACCCAGCTGGCACATGTGCATCACGGAGAGCACATCCTGATAGATCTGAGTGTTTTTTGAATTGGAGAAACACAAATTTGGCAATCGGCGCTGCCCTGACAAAATTAACGGTTTAAGCATCTAGTGGAGGATTGACCCTTTAGGGCCTTAGGCTCCCCCGAAAAGTCTAAGTAACTATATAGTAGCAAATAGCTACTAGTAGCAAAGGGAATCGCTATTAGGAGCAAGAAGCTACTAGTAGCTAAGGGCATGACTACTAGTAACTAGTACCGATGTAGTCAACCAACATGATTCGATGATACAACGCAATGAAGTCGCCGGCCCTTTCCTGGAATCTGGACATGAAGTGTGCATGTGAGTCATGTGTAGGCTATGTTTGATCATCAACCATGTCTTCTCTGTACTTTCTATGTAGGTTACATCAATCCTCAACAAGACTCAATGTCTTGTGAAATCTTAATTCACTAGTCACTAGACGCTTGGGACGACCACCAAATCACTGATCTTGCAATTTTTTTGCGCGATCATTGTCCTCGCCCGGTCCTTGAAGGACCAGGCCCAAGCCAAGTGCAACACCTTGCTGCCTTCTCGGTTCGCATAGTCCTGCACGATCAGGGACCCACTTCACAGTGTATGGGTCACACACTAATCTTGAGGGTGCAATGCTTCAGCCAGACCAGTAATTGCACCTTTGGAATTGCACCGGACCTCCAACTTGGATGCAGATACGCCCAGCAAGGTGTGCAAAGTGCCAAAAAGTGCGCAAAGAAGATGGTGTGCCTGGCAGAAGCGGTGCGAGGATGCTTATATAGGTCTGCACCGGAAATACGATCACCGTAAAGGCTACAGAACATTGACATGCAACATAGTACTAGTGTAGAGTGATTGAATGAGGTGCAAGGCTCAAGGATAGTGTGCCCTCCAGTGAATCTCAAGAATGCTGCAATTATTCAAGCCTAATTGAAGTTATTAACTTTTGCCCCGATCGAACAACTACCACACCATACCGCAAAGGTCTGGTCTGCATTCGCATGTGAGTCTTCATTTCACTGCTAGCCTCATAGCTCATCTGCGGGACCCACTTTCGAAGCGCATGGCCAATGAACAGCGAGGAGAACAGACCATTCCAAACCTAGTGACATTCATGGTCTCCATGACAAACAAACTTCTATGACACTGCGTGACATGGTACATAGGCACGACATCTCGCAAATCAGTATGTCCACGCATCCAGGCAGGCTTGCAGCCACATCTGTGGTTTCCAGCCACTCTGTTGTGGGAATGTTTCAGAAGCAAAAGTTGCCTATTCTGAAGGCTTTGTTCGATCATCCTTCATCCACAAACAAATCAAAACAGTAGCATGAGAGAGGCACTTTGCTCCAAAATGCATGCGTCCCAGTGCCTGTCCCAGTGCCACAAGCATGCACAAAGGAATCACCTCAAGATGGGTGCCCTTCATTCTTCGGGTGAGGGTGCGATGATAACATGGTTTCTGGACGTGCAGCATCTACTTGTCCCAAACCATGCATGCCTGTACCACTCTCGCCTGTGGTCAAACAAATTTGACAAGAACGCCTGCGGACTAAAGTGTTTCATTGGCTGGGATCCAGACTGGCTTTGTAAGGATCAAAAGAATGTCAAATTGCATGGCACTGGCTGCAGCCTGCGGACGGACACAAGCATCCTATCAATCCATGGGCTGCCCAAGTGAACGGAAAGAATCCAATTTGGGTGACAAATGGTGACAGCTCTCAGGCCGAATGGCTCATGGCCGAACGTTTTCACAGAATCTGTGAACGTCACGTCATGCTCACCTACTAATCATACTGTCTTTTACTGTAAGAGGATGACAGGTCAAACATGATCAAAGTACATTAGCGAGTGACCCGCCAGCCTGACGAGCTTTGACGGGCTCTTTGTTGCTCCAAGATACAACTTGCCAAAGGCCTCGAAATGCGAGCAACAAAAGAGGTGGCAAAAACGAAAGAGTGCACGAGAATTCCAAGGATCTTTGCATGGCAAAAGTAAGCCCAGCCTAAGCATGCATCAACAAAATCCCACATAGTGTACCCTCACTTGTCAAATACCGTCATTCTTGAAACGGCAAAAACACCTGTCCGGGGGGCTTCCTTTTGTATCCAAGAATAGACCCAATCTTCCGCCATCTTCCACCCTTTTGGAGCCTTCAGGTACTGGAACTGGCTTCTGCACGGCTGCATCCTCCGTGTTGGTCTGCGCCTGACCCAGCAGCTGGCAGCCCCACACGTCTGTTGACATCGTGCTCAACCAAAAGGTTCTCCAAGCTGTTCCTAGCCACAAGTTGCCACTTCAAACATCCTCCTGCTGAGGTGGTCGAACAGGGACAGACTTCTGGCAAGCATTTAGATGTTGTCTCAAAGGCTGAAAAGTGGTTGCCAAACTTTCCTGTGCCAAAAACGTGTGAAAAGTGGCTCGAGATCTCAGTGATCAAATGCTGAACCAACTCATTCATTGATGTTCCCAAAGAGGTTCAGTCTGGAAGACCAAGATACAACAGCAGTCAAGCCTCTTAACCAAGAGCCGCAATTGGGCACAACTTTGTCTGTTTTCAGCAGAAAAAAATAGCAGCACTCCAAAACTTGTGGGACGGGTCACTTCGGAAACATAATGGCGGTGCTACCTATACCGATGTCGGACCGCCTGCAGCTGACTCAACTCAACCGCCACCAAGTTAATGAGGATGAAATTACGAGAAGTTTGACAAAGATGGCTGACATCCCCAACCCAATGATGGATCAATCCTGTACCATCAGTCCACTTTCGCCAGTCAACACATCGTGTCGCCCACCTCGCCAGTGAGGAGTGCCTTCTTTTTGGCTTCTTTTTCCTGGCGCCACGATTCTCGTATCATCGGTGTGCTGGCAACTCTAAAACATGTCGAACGTACAGAGAGGGGGAAGCTACCACAATAATGCTCAATGAATCTCAATGATACCATGCAGGGCCAAGATGCAAAAGCATGCGCCGATTATTTTTGAAAGACAGGTCCCTTCATTCAGTCGCTCCTGCTCCCCAACACAAGAAGGGTTGCACACTCACGTGGCATTGATTTAAGAAAAGACCGGCCTGGCCGCCTGGCCTGTCTCTCTCACATGAAAGGAGGGTGTTCAATGGTTTCCAGGTCGGAGTCTAGGCTGACGGATGCCACCGCGCAGCTGACGGATGCCACCTCGTCAGTCTCCTTTTTCTTGCGTTGCCGGAGATTTCGAGCGGGGAGGTCCTAGGTGGGCAATGGGCAAGCACTAAAAATACTATATATATGCATATATATAATTATATACAATATACACACATAATTCAGCAAAGGACAGTTCCCTCTCTTTGCCAACTGATGCGCTAGTGGGTCGGCCAAGGAGCTTTGTCGGTTGAGACTTTCACTGCTGCGGTGCTGGGGTGATGCGGCTCAGCCGTCGCTTCCGTTTCCGTACCTTTCAAGTAAGAAAGGCAAGGATTGCAAACCATTGCAAACCTACAGTATCGTCGTAGTCAAGGATGAGGATTAGCCATCGCACAAGAATGAGGCAGCATTGCTTTCGAGACCTATGATACCCTTGACCGGCCAAATCTGTATCTCGGGTGGCTGTGTGAGGAAGATGCGGCATGTCTTGAATTCCAAGTGCAGTTTGTATCTTGCAATATAGCTAGAGCTAAATCTATATCACCTCCGTGCCACCATAAAGCTGTTCAAAAGACAAAAAAACGTTCTTCTTCTCCCCCAAAAGTGTAGCTTCTAGGGATTTTGCAAGCAACCTCAATTCATTTGCACATGTCGGTATATCTTATATTTCATTGTTTCTACTTTCTCCAAGAGTCTCTCACCTGCTTGTACCACAGCTGGCGGCTCATCCGTGTCAGACCTACAAGGTTGATATCTTTCAAAGTCTTTGGTCATTGTGTGTGTGTGTGTGTTCGTTAAGAACATTACAGTATATAGAACACCTGATCTACCCTTGAAATCCTACAACACAATCCTGGCTTTGAAGCCTGTCCAGCCTCATATATCTGCTCCTGATTGACAAGGAAACTGGCCTATAATCTTGCCTCTCTATCTTTCACTATGACATCTTTTGAATGGCACGGCATATGTCAAGCTACGAACATTGTCGCTTTGACTCGAGAAATAGTCTTCATTTCATGGTGCTGCAAGAACAACATGAACCCCAGTCCCAAGTCATAATATGTAGTAGATTATATAGCTATAAGATACTATATTAGGATGTGTGTGCTGCTGCCTAAACCAACCGTGGGCTTGCCTGGAATCTGCGAAAATCGACTGAAGGAAGGCGATGATTCGAATCTCAGAAATGTGAACAACAGCTTAGGAACAGGCCGCCTAACATCATCTCCATTGCATGTCCAAGCTATTTCCAGCTCTGTAGAAACTGCTGCCAAGCAAGTAAAGGGAAGGTTTATGAGGGCATTGCATGGTGTGAGAACCGCTTGTTTGACTGCGCCAAGCAAAAGACTTTTGGGAACTCAGAGTCAAAGACCGGCAAAAACAAAGACTTGCTGTCTCCAAGAAGCCACAAAAACACAGCACCATTCAAGGATCCCAAAATGGCCTTAACGGATCTATTACACCGGTGTAATTCGTCTGGGGCCAAGAATTCACATTTGCACATACTAAGCGCCGTTCCACTGGGAGGGCCAAGAAGTTGAAGATGGTCGGAAACTGTCCAAGTGGCGCACAGTGAAGCTTTGACACTATACTATACTTAATCAACGGTCTCAACTGTGAAACATAAGCAATACAAACAGCCGCTTTTGGGCAAACTTTGACGGGGCTGAACAAATAAGCCTTAAACAGGTCATAAGATGTTCTGAGTGGCCAAGAGCAAGCACCCGCCAATCATCAAGAATCTGTTCTGCTTAGTATACCCCAGGCAGAAACACCACAGTGCACTGGGCTGCAAAAGAACATTTGTCAAGAAAAAACGAGCCGAGCGTAAGCAATTAATCAAACTTCAATACACACTTTTCCTGTGTGACACTTTTCCTCCTGAGACGTCGGTCTGCGTTCGACTGCTGGGGCAGCCACTGGACCAATGATCACAGTTGTTATGAAGCCCAGGGCAAAACGCAAGATGCCCATGCGCCACAAATACCTCGTAAGATCTCGTAAGTATGAATGGAAGGCATGAGGAGGGGCAACTTGCAGGTCTGGACATAAAGCAATAAAGGTATATATTAGAGGTTTTCAAGTCGGTTTGCAAAACATTGCAGCCTTGAAGATCAAGCATGAATCCCCTGACGCCCAGGTCAGCCTACTCTCAGGAGCCATTGCATGTGTCGCTTGTATGTAAAGCGCTCAGCTCCTGACCCACCGAACTGTCTCAGAATCCTGTAAACCTTGGACATATAAAAAGAAACCGGAGATAACCGGAGCAATGTGCTTCAAACACACCCTATGAAAGTGAGAACCCGAATCCAGCCATTCTGTGGCTGGGGAAGCGGCAAAACTCAACCAAAGAAGACAAAGCAAAGTATTCAGGATGCCAGCTTCAAAGGTGATGAGATTCCTCAGCACGACAAAACAAGAAATTGTTTGTCTCGAGTCTCGCGTTGTCTCTTTCCCTGTCATCTCCAAACAACGACAAACCTTCGGACACCTATTGGTTGTTTGGGCACCAAGGGATTCGACCCATACACGCTCTCTCTCCTTATCTACCAAATTCCAATAAGCACTGATTCAGAACTAGAGCTGAACAGCGGTCAACCCATCAAAAGTAGACCATCTCAAGCTCATGCATGATCACATGCATTAAGAAAACAATGTCGCTGGATTATATACACACAAATTCACAAATGACTACTGAAAAGAATTGAAAAGGAATAGCTTACCTTGGTGAGGCCCACTGGCACGTCAAACAACAAGTCGCCAGTCTAAGCATCCAGCCAAACTAATTCCCAAAAGAAGCCCATGTAGTCTTCTAATCCAAGGCTGGACAAGAGACGGCCGACCTGTGCCAAGAATGATGCTTGTCTCATCACGTGAGCAGGCAACAATGACTGAGGTATCTCAATCCGCACTATCTTCGCACATCTTCCCGGCCAGTTGCCCTGTAAAGTTAAAGGAAAAAACAAGGAAAACATAGGAAAACAGGACATAATAGCGATGGCCTCCAACCTACTGGCGATGGCCTCCAACCTACTGGCGATGGCCTCCAACCTACTGGCGATGGCCTCCAACCTGCTGGCGATGGCCACCAACCTAGTAGCGACGGCCTCCATTTTTGTTGCTTGGTCTCCGACCAGTTGGTCAATAGACTCGATCTGACCTATGTTGGTCCTTTGGTCGCTCCACGCCTGCTGGAAGACGAGCAAGACAGCCAACTCCATCTCACCCTAGCAGCACAATGCTTTTGGACCTAGACTCATGTCCCAAATATGAAGGCCTTCCACATTTATGTCTGAATTCAACTGGCCTGTGGTGCGCGACTCATATTTCGAGCAATCTTGCACCAACAACCTAAGCCTCCAAGTTGCTAAAAGTCGCTAAATATCCCTCGATGCCCATGTATTCAGTGAATTCAATTCAGGCACTGGACACTTTGAACAAAACCTTAAGGATTGTTACCCTAACTAAAGTGGTCCGTGGAGTCGTATCCGATCCATGCCCAAAAGTTCGAATCCGCCACTTTGTCACCTGATAGCATTGCATGGCTTTCTTGTTCTTCTGAGTTTTGAACCTGCCAAGCCAAGCAATTCCACCAACATCTTGGATTCATTCATCATGATTTATCATGCTGAAACAGCTCAACGAAGTCACACCACATTGGCATCGCTGGTGACAATCTTCAAATCATTTCCGATTGTTCAATATTGAAGGATCTTGTTGCACGTCAAAAGATCAACTAGTATCATATGGATGGTTTTTAAAATTATAGATCAGTTCTGAGAGTTTCAGACCTGTTGCAATGATTCCACTTGAAAAAACGACACACTCAAGTACTCCTTCGGTCCAATCATTTTTTCTAAGCAACATTCACCGCAAACAGTCAGTCAGTCTTACTGGTTCTGCAGGCATCCAAAAAAACGTCGTGCAATAAACACATCCTTCGACATGACACAATTTTGAGCTATGTAGATGATTCAAAATATCCATAACAAACTCCAAACGACCCATTGTGACTGGGGCATCCAACAGCTCATCCTTCGCCGCTGAGGCGCGGTTGAAAATGATTTCCCCTCTTCGAGACTGGCCGATCGCTCTGCAGGACATCTATGCAGCAAAAGAATGAGTAGTAGCAAATGCATCGCTACTAGTAACAAGTGCATTGCTACTAGTAGTAAATAGCGACTATAAATATATATATATATGAATATCACACGTTCAAACGCTGAATTCCTCACTGAAGGGCGGGGTGGGAACTCTGCTGAAACATGCGAAATGCAAATGCCCCCAGGAGAAGAAACTAAGCGAGGAAAGCGTCTGAAATGTTTCCCAACAAGTTCAACATGTCATGTGGGTTCTCTCAAACATCATGTTTCCCAGGGTTGCTTGGGCTTGAGCTGTTAAGTAGGGGCACACGGTGCATACATGACTAGCACACACTTACTGTTGGTGTTGCGTTTTTGATCATGTGGATTGGATCTATGGTCTACTTCCAGGGCAAATTCGTACCATCCATTTCCTCCTCAGATAAACCTTACACACGTACAATATACATATCATGTGAATATATTTTTGTTCAGTAAAAATATATATGAATATATATATATATGGGTGTTGATCTAAATTTATTTATCCGGGATCCGTCATCTTAGCCAAAAAAGTTTACTTTAGCCAAACTTTCGCCTTCCTGCGTTTTATCTTTCGCCGAAGTATGTTGTATTTATGTGGCCATGTATGTTGTGCTTTGTTCACGTCAATGGTTTCTTCTTTACTGGCAATACAAAAAAGAAACTTCACTGTTTGTCAGCATTTGTCTTCTACTTAACTGTTGACACCCTGTACGTCTCTATTGTTTCTCCTGGGTGTCAGCAAGAATCAAAATTGCAAGAATCACTGTAGTAGCCGGTCACTCAGACTTACTCATAATGGGCTTGGGGTCAGATGTGGCAGGGTGAACTTTCGCCAATCTTGAGCTGAACTTTCGCCAAACTTTCGCCTTTGGCGGGGTAGAGTTTTGTGGCAAAGCCACCCCCCCCAAAGCAGGAGCAGGAATAGTGGCAGTAGTGGTAGTAGTAGTAGTAGTAGCTGCAGCAGCAGGAGTAGTAGTCGTAGCAGCAGCAGCAGGAGTGTAGGAGCAGTAGTAGTAGTAGTAGCAGCAACAGCAACAGAAAGAACATCTTTAGTCTTTAGCCATATCTTTTGCCAAAAAAAATCTACTTTCGCCAACTCGAGAAAAAACTTTCGCCAAATGAGATTTTGATGTGTTCCAGGTCATCGTCATCAACAATCCTGTCTAGGACCTTTAGATCGACAACCATATATTCACACACACTCTTGGGTGCTCTTCCGTGCACGTTGTTGCTTTCTTGTTGGCTTCCCCCACCTCCACATGAACCATAAGCCCAGTGCGATTTAGAAGTCATTTGTCACCAACAACTACAGCACATGCTTGTACCATCTATCAATTAATCACTTACAGTCAAAAGTGTAAATTGAGGGCCCAGAATCACACGGCAAGTGGCCGGCGCCCTCCTTAGAATGTCATTAAAAGGGTTGTGTTTCATCCCAAGGATCATGACCTCTTGTGGTGGTTGTGTGCAGTGCAGGCTGCCACCTTTGCATTTCCCTCCTGATCTCAAAACAGGAAAGTTGTCCAGTCTCTGCCAAAGCTTTTGAGGCTTTCAGGGCAGAATCCATTTTGGCAGCCAATGGACGTGCTTTGTGGGGCTGAGCTTGGCCCGAAAAAATGGAAAAAGCCAAGTCACCGCACAAAGGAGACAACATGGTTGCCAAGATACCACAACATGACCTCCCTGTCAAATCCTGTCAACCTGCAACACATGACATGTTGTTATTATTTGCCGCGCCCAACAACCGGGCGGTTGGGCGATTGGTTTGACCGTCTTTCCCTGCCTCCTCTGGGCTCGGCAGCCGCTTGAGCCTTCCTCGAAGTCGGTCTGGGTGGGTGCACATTGACAGCTGCCGGAAGGCCTGTCATGATAGCTGCGCAACAGTTCAGCTCGACGAGCACACGTCCAGTGCGAATGGCAAGGAAGGGAAGAAGCGCAGAACACTACTAGGAAGTCATCTTCCAAATCCTGCTAGAAACCCTTCCTGGGGAACTGTTATGGACTGTCACTGCTAGTAACTGCTAGAGTAACTGCTAGTAGAATCTAAGAAACCTTTCTGACAGCTAAGGGTTTGATAAATGAATCGTGAATAGCGCGACTTGTCATGACATGCTTTCAGGCAGGTCACCCCTTCTTTCTTTTTAAGCGCCCAACGACGGACCAAACGACACATGACGATGGACCACGACGATGCGACAGTCGCCTTTTTCAAGTCCGACGAAGTCACAGGACCTTGAAGTCCCAGAACTGCACAGGGCGAGTCATTGTAAACCTGCGAGTCATTTCCCACCGGTTTGGAAAGAGAGGGGAAAAGGAGAACCAAAAGGAGCACGAAAAGACTGGCCATATGACTTGACTACAGTACTGGCCACAGCAGTCCGATGCCAAAATGCTGAAACTATTTCTAGGTTCTTTGGTCGTAGGGTCATGCCCTCGCAGCATCTTGTTGCTTTCGGTTCACAAAAGCAAGGCTACACCTTACCTGACAAAACTGGTTCCAACAGTGTCCAAAACAAACCTAATTCTGTCATCCAAGGCGCAATTTGGAACTTGGTGAGGAGGAAAATTCCAAGAAGGAAACAAAGCCACCTGGCGTCTGGCATCTTGTTGGGGGAAGAATGTAACACTCATGGCTTGTCCTCGGTCCAACAGACTCTCTCCGTGCTTCGACAAATAACTACAGCAGCAAATGACCATGGCACAGGTCGCCAGCTGAAGTACCTTGGTTGTTCAAGGTATCCAGCTCCCCTTTTCAGCATGACCATTTGCGCGAGCCAAATATCACTCATGGTCTTCGTGAACTGACACGTGTTTAGGGGATCTCAAAGGATTACGGCGATGACATAATCAGAATGAGAGGTGAGGTGTCCAACTGGGCCCTTGCATGTATGGAGTACAAGCAAAATTGAACATGTTGCAAACCTTTAGCCGGGATGCTCTTTCAAGGACTTCTGTGCTACTGGCACCGCCTGATCCTCACAATGAAACCCAGACCGCTCACAATCTAGAGGTGGAAACCTTGAGGGTTTCCCGCGGTGACATCTCTGTGTGTATGTATACACACCTGGCAAAAGACTGCAAACACTTGAGGCTGAAATGAATTCAACACTCTTGAGCCTGCCTATTCCATGGCAAAGTTAGGGGCCCTCCAAACCCTAGGGAACCGATTCCAAGGTGCTTTTTCTGACAGCAAAGACCAAACACAAAACAACATCTGCATCACAATACCCACCATATCTTTCTCATCAACATCAACAAGAGCAATAACTTCACTAAAAAACAAACAACTGCCAACTAAACCAACTAGTGCCATCATTCTAGATCGTTCTTCAATGGCAATGCAGAATGAATTGAAACTGCTCTTGTTCGGGTCTCCTGAGGCTTTTCATCCGACTTCTTTGCCTGCACCTGAAAGACAACACTCTTCTAGTAACTTATAATAACTATTTCCGTCAGCAAAAGATTGCATGTTGCACGTTCTCTGCTGCCATGCTATCACAACTGTAGTCCTTCGAGATGATCCCTCGTCTTTCAAAAATCCAGAATAGTTTCCCAAAGCAAACTCATCAATACATTACATGCAATCATTCAATCAAACCTGTACAGTGAAAACCAAGCCAAAATATAAAACATCAAAATAACTGTGACGATAATATACAATAATGATGAACAGCAACAAAGGATTGAGTACATTCCCGTGAGCACCTTTGAGTCTGATGCAGCCTCGTCAGTCCTGGGTTGGAATAAGTAGAGCTCAAGGGCTCGATGTTCAATGCAAAATGCGGACACATGGCGACATGGACTAGCACACATGACACTTTGACGTATGGATCCTATTTGGGATTTCATTTTAACAACTAAACTGAGCTCCCCTTTTGGATTCTAGTTGAGAGAAGCGTTGTCAACAGAAAACGCTCTTATAGACTACTAGTCACTATACATCGGGGATCCACTGAACTGAGGCCTGCACTTGGCTTCGCTTGCGGTCATATTGACATTGGGTGTTGAGGCATGCGTGTCAGCTCAACTGTGTCCCTTTTCATTGTCAGTTTAGTCTATCGCTTCAAAGACTGCTAGTTGCGAAAGCGCCTAAAGGTGATTTTGTTGCAACAAGTAGCTTTGGATGTATTCTTTTCATGGTTAGCACTTGATGGACTTGAGCTTTCAACTTCTGCTGTCTGAGTTGAAAAGGTCTTCGCCTTGCTCTAGGCACCAGCTTCGGGCTGTCTTTGCTTAAAGCCTAAAAGCTTCATGAGAATCTCAAGACACCCTGCTGCCTCAAAGAGAGCAAATATGGCTCAGGCGATCCCTACGTTGACAGTAGCAATGCCAGTCTTTCGTTTTGGGCAAAAACCCGGGGTTCGCCAACTGAGGAAAACAAACCAAACAAGTAAAATATAATCCATATATTAAAAATAATCATATATATAAACATAAGTAAATGTCATCCACCATCATGTCGTTGCTCAAGATCCCACCTTCCTGTGCCAGAAAACACGTGTTTGGCTTCTGAGGCCTTGGAATGCGCCAGCGATGTGATATTGGCGGCTTTGCCGTCCATATTCAAGACCTTCACAAGGCTGCCATGAGAGCGTGTAACGCTCTAAAGTTAAAGTGAGGTTTTTTTGCATAGTCTGCGCTCCTTTATGCTCCTTTCTTGTCAGCCTTAATGTGCTTCTGATGGTGTTGTGCTTTTCTGAGTCGCTTCGTGTGTTGCCTGTGAGCTCATTCTCCGTCATCTCAGCTGACTCAGCCATCGTCTCTCAGGCGCCATTGTCGCTTGGTCCCTGAGGCAGGTGGCCTGAGACAAAGGCTGCTATCTGCTCCCAAAGCTGGGTGGCTTGGGTATCTTTCACCAGTTCACAGGGCATTGTGTGTGTGTGTGTCAACCAGGACTTCTTCATGCTTCTCTAAACTTTGGTATCATAGTATCAAGTGTTCAAACATGTTCCAACTACCCCAGATAGGCTTTCTGAAGGTGTCTCTCTCTTTTTTGGGCTTCATAATTGTGTTGACCCGTTTTTGTTTTGTCTGTTGGGTTTGCTTACGTTTGCAATGTCTCCAGGAAAGGTACTACTAGGTACTACAGAATAATCCACAATTTGATGTTGGGGAATCACGGACAATATTCTTCTCATGTCAAACATATTTCAGCCAAGTTAATCAAAGCTATTAGGTTGGAGGCCATTGCTATTAGGTTGAAAGCCATCGCTATTAGGTTGGAGGCCATCGCTAATAGGTTGGAGACCATTCCTTGCTTCTAGGTTGGAGACCGTCCCGATTAGGTTGACATGCCGAGCTTGGTCGTCCGGGGTCTGAGCCTTGGTTGGTTATCCAGTTCTCGCTTCCGCTTGGCCTAGGCTGGCTTAATCGACGTCACTTTGTACTCCCACGGCGTGGGATTCTCAAAGAAGTACTTCCACAAGTGTCAACAGGATGAATTGCCGAAACCATTTGCTTCAGCTAAGTACAATCCAAAACTGTTGTGACACCCAAACTCAGATCCAAATCCATTGATAATGATCTTAATATGAATAATGTGGCCCTCAGATTTATAAACCCCCCTAGAATTATGTCTTGTTTTTTCCCTGCACTGATTTATAAAGGCCCCTAGAATAATGTCTTTTTTTTTTTGGAGGGGTAGTTGTAGTGTTTTTTTTTATTGTTATAGTTTACTTTTTCCCTTTTGAATTTGCTGGGATTTGCTTATCTTACAGGCTTTTGGATTGAGATTTCTATTAAACATTTGGAGATTTCCATTGAGATTTGATTCTTTTGGAGGCTTTTGGATGGAGATTTCTATTCAAAAAAATGAGATTTCCATTGAGATTTGATGCTTTTGGAGGCTTTTGGATCCCTTATTTAAAAGTATTAAAAAACAAAAAAATCATTCAAGCAAAGGGGGTAGTCCAGCAAGCAGCTTTCTG
>CAXAMN010025906.1:459882-478116 GCA_963970005.1 Durusdinium trenchii
GCTCTTAGGTTGGAGTCCATTGCTACTAGGTTGGAGGCCATCACTCTTAGGTTGAATTCCATTGCTACCATATTGGAGGCCATTGCTACTAGGTCGGAGGCCATTGCTACTAGCTTGGAGGCCATTGCTACTAGGTTGGAGGCCATCGCTCTTAGGTTGGAGTAGAGGCCATCACACTTAGGTTGGAGGCCATTGCAACAAGGTTGGAGGCCATTGCTACCAGGTCGGAGGCCATTGCTACTAGGTTGGAGGCCATTGCTACTAGGTTACTGGTCATTGCTTCAGATTATGACGGCTAAATGGAGGGTCTCTGGAGAAAGGGGGTCAGCAAAAATCGTTAGTGCATCAAGAAGGTTTCTGGGATTTTGTTGCAGTCAGTTCTCCTATACTGGTCCACCATTCCATGAAATGCCCCGGGTTCTACGAATAGCCGGCGCCTTCCACGATGTTAGTAGAATAGGTTTCTGCGAAACTCTTTCTGTGCCCTACCCTTCCGTTTGCCTCTGAAATTATATAGGTTGGAGGCCATTGCTAGTAGGTTGGAGGACATTGTTATGAAGCTTTTCGCATCCTCTTTTCCCACCTCATGTTCACATTCAGCTAGCATCCTCGATGCGGAGGCTGCGACCATTGCCTGGGCCTTGCAGAGATGAAACCCCCGTCGCGAAACCGACACGTCAGCTGATCTCCCAGGCCACCACTCCCTTCGACTTGTCTTCTATTTGTTTTCTTTGCAGTTCACTTTGGTCTTTTGCAGGCTGTAACTGGCTGAACGGAGATCACTCAATGATCTGAAATGCTACGCACTATATCGTGTTGTACGCATCATTCAGATCCAGGTGCATCACTCCACTCGCAAAAAAGCTGTCAGTTCTGCAGTTCTGCATCCAACACATCCAAAGAAAATGTCTCTTTCAACATCTTCAGACCCAAGTGCAGGCGTACAAGTACCAGCAGTGTTTGGCCACTTCAACACTTTGGAGTTCCGCTTGACTTGTTGATTCTATGAATCACTCTTTTTCAGACTCTCACAAGCGGATCTTAATGGATCCTGTGTAGGGCCAACGCTTAAAAAACATAAATCTCAAAAAATCCCATCCACCTCCGCTGGGATTTCCAGATCATCACCGTCTTGAAGGTATCTGTCGAGCAGCCACCTGATTCATCTCAAGACTCCGATCATCGAAATGGCTCCTCTTGTCAAACATGTGTGTGTGCACCGAACGAATAGGAAGAACAAGTTTTTAGGATGTCAGAATTTCTGTGTGCTCCAGATCAAGCAAAACGTCTCTCTCGAATCAAAGAGACTTTCCTCCATCCCCTGCAAAAACTCTTGCCGGCACAGACCTGCATGATGTCACCTCTCGACCAGCCAAGGCTTCTGATGGTTGACGCCAGTTACAGTTGGTTGCCCTGCCACTGTAGAAGGCCTCGACTGGGCCGGAAGACAAACATTCCAAAAGTTGAAACATGCCAAAACAAATATCATTGAATACCCATGTTGATCATTTTGTTTGATGAACTTGATTTGGATGATCTCCTGAAAGCTGAAAGAATACAGCCGTCCGCAGCTGTGGTTCTGCGTTTTGAGAATCCTGAATGATCCACCAAGTCCTAGCCACAAATGCCCCGATCTGCCTACAATGTTGGAAGGATCAGGCTCAGTAGAGGATGACAAAAAATGAAAGCCTCCCCACTCTCACAGTGCAAGCTGCAAAGTACTTTCAACTATCCAGGCCCTACCACCCCATGATTCCTGGGGAACTGCGCCAAGAGTCCTGAAAAGCTGCATCCAACGCGAGCAAGTGCTCCTCCGTGACTGTTGGAAGGCCGCTGTTCTCTTTGTGCCTCAGCTGGAAGTGTCTCCACACAGCAGCACGGTCTCTGGTCAGTTGTGACTGGAAATTAAAGGCAGGCATGTTGTTGCTACTTTTCTTCGAAAGAATCCTTGTAGGACATGCGGGACATTCAAAAGAACTTCTGTCTGGCAGGTCCGTCCCATGGAGATGCAAGACAGTTTTAAGAGTGCCAGCGTCTCTCTCTGCACCAGTTCCCATGGTGCTGAGGACCGCCAAAACATCCCAGATTGCGGATCCAAAGGACACATCTTCACTTCCCCGCGTTGAAGACTTAAAGTACCGCTGCTGGATCTTCCTATATCTTCCCTTTCTCTCTCAACGAGTGACCCTAAGTACTCTAGCTGCAGCAGTAGCAAGAATCCGCTGAACGCCTGGAATCGCAGCATGAGATGTCTTTCGCCACCCATGACCTGAACACAGGTGCCAAATCCTTTTCATTTGGTGCTTTCGCTTGTTGAGTTGTAAGACCGTATGCAGTATGCGCTCATCAATGTTGTCTACATATGCTGTCAAGCACTCACAACCTGCTGTCAAGCACTCGCACAAATCAGCTATGATCATGAGACGCAACCACACTTTTTGGGCTCATGTTGATGAGATCAGCAAGCAGCAACTGTGGCACTTTCACTACCTATTGGAATATTAACTGCACATAAAACTCCAATTGAATTGTGAGGGATGGTATGATTAATAAGTGATGAGTGCACTCCAATAAAAGCCACAGAGGCTGACAGCGCTTGCCCATGCAGCCAAACGAGTTCGGGCTTTGCGAGAAGGGTCTAGCATATCCGTCTCTGCGGAATGAAGAAACCAAAATAGCAAAGCTCATCGATTCATGCAATTGTCAGCTTCTTGAAAGCCGAAAAAATCATGAGTGTCTCCTTCATGAGAACCAAGAACCATGCAAGTTTCATTAATGGCCTCAGGCGATTGGAGGAACTGGCTGGATTCCCTTCGGTTACCTCTTGATCGAATCAGTTCCAAGAACACGGCAGCAGGATGCAAGGGGGCCACCGCAAAACATCTGAGAGAACACTTCCATTCCAAATGGATTGGCTGATCTCGGGACAGCCTCTGTCTTCTCGGACACTAAGGCGGCGTCGTTTTCATCCGTCTTTCTCCAATTCTTGACGTAGAGGCCCAAAGCCTCTTTCTGCTGATTGGTTTTCTTTGCTGCTTCCCGCTCGGAGGGCCGCATGCACGGGACTCCGGTCTCTTTGCATCTGGGGCACTTCTTCTCCAGCTTGGGCTTCTCGTCACATGGTATGTAGAACTTGCAGCTGGGGTGGTGATAGCTGTTGTCATGGGCATAGATCACTCTTCGATCTTCACCACAAAGCCAACAGAATTCGTGGCCACACTCACATGTGATATGATCACAAGAAGCAGGGTCTTCCTTTTCGCACGGATACTGGCAAGCCGGACATCTCTTGAAACCCATGGGCTTTAGCTGAATCTCGAATTCCGCCAAGTCCTTGAAGCCTTCCCAGGACTTGGACAAGGCCACTGAGGTAGCACACCTGTGGTCTGCATTCCACATGTTGTGACAACTGAGACACCTTGAAATCGAACAGGCACGGCAATAATAGGCAGTGTCCAGCGCAACGAGGCTTGCGGTGCTTTTGCATTCGGGGCACGGAGGAAGTGCCAGTGCCATGGCGCCTTTTTGCAGGATGATACCAAAAAAAAGACTATACGGCGCGAGGCGCGAGAGACCCAAACTAACCGCAAACAACAGCAGAAATGATGCACAAAGGCCTTGTTGAGTAAGTCATTTCACAGCAACACAGCCAAATCATACATATATATATACAGTGTATAATATATATAATACATATTACTATATTAATATATACACAGAAAATGCAACTACAACCAATTTGCGTGCGTCAGCGTTCAGCCCTAGAATGCTGAAAATCCAACTGGCCAACCAAACTCGTTTGGACAACTCTCACATTGGATGTTCTCCAGCGGCCTTCGCACAACATGCCCGGGCAAGGTTGCAGCACATGAGGAATCCTGGCCAAGTACATGAGGAATCCTGGCCATGAAGTTTGTGAGGAACCTCAGATGTCAATGTATTCTTCCAACAGTGAAGGTTCTGAAGGCATCTTGACCCTCTCCACCATAGTGAAGCACCTCCGCTTTCCTTGCCATTCTCCGACAGTGTGAGCTGCCTGCCACATCATAAGAACTTAGCTGCCTTGCATGTTGGAATGCAAGCGAGACTTGTTAAGTTTTCCTTAAAAAATCTAGGAACCACATGAATAGTGCGAGCGCTTCGTTAAGGAAGCTCCCCTCCGCCCTCAGGCGAGGGGAGCTTCCTTGAAGAAGCGTGAGCTATCCTGGGTCCTAGCTAATTAGGAGCTTCCTATTGCTAGTAGCTTGCCTCCTTACTTAATTAAGTAGGCGCCTACTTACATAAATAAGTAGGAGCGGGCAAAAAACATGCATCTTCTACGACACGGGGTGAGTAAAGGTCATCCACCCCGCGTCACCGCACCTGGCACGCCAAGTGCTCAGGAGAACCATCAATTCAATGAGTTCAGAAGCTCTCTGCACTGAAAGCTCTCCAGGTTGTCCTCCTGGGCAGAATAGTGTATCTCTTCGTGTGTTTCTACATTATATAGATGCATGAGATACTATCTATGATTCTCTTAGGTTTTGTGTTTCAGGATTAAAGCTAACTTGGACCCAGCATAATATACAACATGCGCAGTCTCTGGAACCTCTTTTCTGAACTTGAGAAAGCGCAGTGTCCTGGAACTTGGTTGTTGAATGCCTGCAGTTGTGCGACAAGGAGTGCACGTATCTAAGATATCAATGATACATCCAAAAAAAATCTTCAAATCAAGCACAATCAAAATGGACATTGCCGCTCAGTGTTGCACACTGAACAAAATTCCAAGCGTGCCAAGCTGATGAAATTGGAGCTTGAATCTACTAGCTGCGCTTGTAAAACCTAGAACCTAGAAGCCTAGAACCAAACAAATGGCTCAGAACCTCGAGGACATGAACGGTGGATCGAAGAATATTGTTGGAGCAGCCTTGCAAGCGAGCCCAAACACAATTTGGCCAACTCATCTCTGAAATGAAACCCGGCAAAGTTCAAGTTTTCTGAGAGCATTGAGAGCATCATTCAACAAATGACGTCTGCATCCACTGAAGCTTGATGGCCTGTCTTGTCCAAGCTCCTTGCAGCTCAAGCAGTGGATATGGCTGTGGGTCAAGACAGATTTGGTATATAATTTGGTGCAATCTGCAATACATTGCAATAGTAGAGTAGCAATCCAAACTGAAGAAACTTTAAAAAAAAAAAAAACAACAACACCTCACACGGTCTACGAGCCAGAACTGAACAGGACATTTGCCTTTGTTGATCTGTGTTTTTTGTCATAAATGTTCAAGAATGTGTCTCATTAATGATGCTCTTTGTTTGTCTCCTCTTTGATAGACACATGAATGCAAAACAACAAAAGACTCAAAAAGGGAGACGCCGTCTCATCTCTGGAAACTCGACACAGCAAGCTGGACATCACCGCGGTCCAGAGATCCACACCGCGGCGCCCAAGTGCGAGCAATGGGCTCAGGGTCGCGCAATCACCCAATGAAGGTGGGTGACGTGTTAAAGCCGCACCAGGCCGTGGCATTTGCGCTTCCAGAGAGCTGTAAAGGTCTCGCACCAATTGACCTTAGACTTTGTTCGGTGACTATGATCTATCTCTAGTTCTTGGGAAATAGTTTGGGGGAGATTCTGGAAGATATTGCCTGCTTGAGCAGTGACCAGCGAGGTCTCAAAGGGGACCAAATCAAAACATTGTCATGGCCCATGGCATGTTCCCTTTTGGCAAAGCATTAAGAAAGCCAAAGAGCTTGTAGCTGCTTGGACTTCTGAGCTCCTGCCAAGCAACTAAAGCGTGGACACCCAAACAGCCTCTGAGGTCTTTGGATCAAAGAAAAAGAGTGCGTTTTCTCACAAGAGCTCACCACGCTTGTGATTTAACTTTTTGAGACACGGTGACATCACCACCTAATCGCCCAGCCTATGTGCCCAGGTTGCCAGCGCTTCAGCCAGATCGGCTTGCCCACAGCGCTTCGATCTGCTCTTCTTCAGGGCAGTGACCACAGGCACCAAGAGCGCGCGGGGCAAGGGCACCTGCGTTGGCGGACATCCATGCAAAATCGACAAGATCAATGTGTTATGGACAGTTTCGTCCAATGGAAAACTTGCCAAATGCTGCCTTAGGTGCCTCTGTGTCTTGGAGTCTTTGATGGTGTCCAACTCCGCGCTCTACACTGGCGCTTGACGTGCTGGAAAGACATGAGTAATTATATTGGCCCATCCACACTGCAAGGCTTTGTAACAGTTATCTGTATGGCTTTTGTCCAAAAAGGAGGTGTTCACGATGATCTGAGGGTTCAAGGAAAAGCCGGCAAGAAAAATGGCCTTAGATCACTTAGACCAATGTGTCCTCAAGGGCAGTGATTGCCTTGATGCAAGACCCCGCGGACGAGCAGGGCGCCTCAGACTCTCCTGGTCGACCTCGTTGCATTGCGATCCCTTCATGAATCAGACATGTGAAGAGGTGTAAAGAACCAGCAGAATAGCTCTAGCAATGTCGGAGGTCCGCAGAGCCAAGCAAGCTGGATCCCCTGCAGTACTTTGCTGGAATATCTCGCCATGAACCTTTGGTACTGGTTCAAGAGCCCTGCAGGACAAGTGGCAGGCCGAGCAAATCATACGGCGGGTGATCGATGCCAAAACATCCGGGAAGCTTCCCTCGGGCGGCTCAAAGAAAAGTGACCATCTTGTTGAGTTTCTGATTGTACAATGTCTCATTCAGGGCATTTGTAAGGCTTTGTTTCAGCACCATTTTAATTCTCCCATTCGGCTCGGCTCTCTCATTTCAGATTCCAAGAAAAACATCGCTTTTCGAAGAGTGAACCCGGATCGCACTTGATGCCGTCGCCTCCTCGGATGCGAAGAGCTCGAAAAGTCTTGGTAATCGTGGCAGCAATGCTTCTGTGGCATCTTTTGGTGCCTGGCGTGGTCTGTGGTGCTGTGTTTTACACGACCTGTGAAGATGCGGAAAACGGCGCTGAAAAGCGGAACAAGCCGAGCAAGTGTTGAAGGTCTCTGTCATTTGTCATGATCCATCTTGTTATTGCCTTCTAGTGAGTCCTGCTTGCTTCTCTGACCTGCCTCTGCACAGTGTAAGGCTCCATCTAAAACAAAGAGTAGGGCAAGGCGTTGTCGATTCGGGAGGCCTTCAGCTCAGGCAACCAATTCAACCAATCACAAAATGAATCCGAAAAAGGCATCTGGAAATTGAAACGATGATTTGTTTTGGATCAAAGCAAAGCATGTCAAGAATCACAATGGGCCACCGGTAGGCAGCCGGCTTTCTCACCGAGTAATTATTTCGTTCACCGCATGACCCTTGCCCTCCAAACCATGGCCATTACAGTGGGCAAATCTGGAAACTGCTGGGGGTCGAATGATGCCAATGGGTTTGGGAAACCGCAACAAGCCCAAAATATCCAAAATCATCCAAAATCCATCAAAATCCCGTCCAATGCGTCATTGAATCAAAACAAGATACGTGTCCGCAAGTTCTTCCATAGGACCCGACGGGGTTCGACGGTGTTGTCTTGATTAAGGAACACCATTGCTATCCGCTATTCAACCGAGCTACAAGGAACACCTCTTGCAGCGCCTTGCCCTTCTCCCAGGAGGCACAAATCCGCCAGGGCAGCCCACCGGCGAAAGCAATCCGTACGCACCCAAAGCGCCTTAATGAACATCAGAAACTCCATTCAGGCCTAAAGAGGCCTTGAGGTTCTGTGGTTCGAAGTCTGATATGGTACATTGGACATATCTATTTTGGTTTCGTTTGCTCACATCAACAAGCTGTAAACATCCTGCCTCCACGAAGCGACGGGACAAATGAAGCAAATGATCCTGCAGAGAGTAGGTCTGTGAAGTTCCACAACATACAAGGCCTCCCTGTGAATGGTCATGCTAATGGCTAACAGTGTACTTGAACCTAAAAACATGCAACACTATATATATATGCTATACTTTATACTATATTAGATACAGGCTGCTGTCCGCCCCCCCCCAGGACCCCGCTTGAGTGATTGATGTCAAATATGCGGACTTGAGCTTCAGAGTTTATATAACTTTATATAGACAGAACTTACAAGTGGATGTTGATTGGAACAAAATCTAGAAACATACCATTATACATACAAATAATCACGCTTTGAAAATGTTATATAGAGATGTTGATTCAATTGAGCGGTGTCAAAAGCGGTCTACGATCTGTTATACTCATGACTCGCTTCGCCAATGCTTGCGCGGAGCTTCCGCGACCTGCGTTTCGGCTTCCGCGGGCCATGTTTGGTTGAAATCCTCTTCCGCGGCGCTTCCGCGACGTATTTCTCAAAAGTGCTCACAGGTTAGACAAATATTCTTAAAGTATAGAGGCAGTTATTACTGTCAAGAAGATAACATATGCACTTCCGCAAAGCTTCAGCGATGGTGAATTTTACCATATACTTACGCAGTGGCTTCCGCAAGCTTCAACGACTGCAGTTTTGGCTTCCGCGGGCAAGTTGGAGTTTACAAGGTTGCTTAAACTGTTCGTGAGAGGTTTTTGACGCTGCTCAATTGAAAACATATATATATATATAGTTTAACGGATTTACAAAAAGGTTTTGAAACAGGTTATTACATTGGGGAATGGCCACCAAAAGCATGCATATATATATACATACAATGTTGATTCTGTATCTTTTCCTCTACCCTCAACACTCTTCCCTTAGCAATGTTGGCCTTATCTTAACAGGCTTTTCTATTGCTCCAGCAAGCTTTACATCTTGTGGTCGACCCTTTCTGTTCATCTATATATGCTATCTAGAAGTCCCAACTATTCAGGAAAGAACAGGAAGGTCTTTTCTCATAGCGAGCATTAGAAGGACTAGGTATGACTTAATATGTGACCAAAGTGCAAGTTTTGTGTGTCATGTGCTGCGTTTTGCTAAGCCAGGCACATCCAATTTACAAAATAATGTCCGCAATTGTTCTTACAACATGAACTTTCGTCCACCTTTGCACCCAGCAAACCTCCAAATATACAGTTACAGGGAAAAGTAGTTTATGATTCATTTGGTTCAAACAACCTGATCTGCAAGTTGCTGTCAATAATAAATACCCTTGTTGTCACATCTTACAATTGTTCAAAAACACGCCACAATCAAGCAAGTTCAAGCATGTCAAAGTCTCAACCACCAATGCTGCAAAAAAATAGCAGTACCATGCTGATCATAATGAACAACAGGCATATCACGTCTATGTGGCAGTTCATTATCTATAAACATAATCAGGACATGTAAAATCTTCAAGGTTGATTGCGCCAAAAACACCTGCAATTTGGGCAACTGTCAGTAAAACTGTCATGAACAAAGTCGACCGAGTCGACCAAAGGCTGAAGGAGGTAGTTGACGACACAAAGAAGGTACGCATACCTCCAGTGGCAGGTATTCAACTCCATGCTGCTTACAAGTTTTTGAGCAAGATGTTTTGCACCACAGGAGGTGCCAAGATGTACTACTACCTTATTGGAACCCAGAACCAAGATTCCATAGAGTTTTTGGCATCTTGGTTTTTTGTTTGCAGGAAAATACTATATAATACGTTTTAATACCTTGTTCCTCCAGTTGTGTATGGAACTTCTCTTCCTAGACAAGCAACCAAGATTCCTGCCAAAAATACAGTGAAACCAATTTTTGGTTCCAGGAAGGTACTAGTACATCTTAGTATATACAGTATGTGGTTTTGCCTCTTTTGGGTCATTTTTGGGTGATGTCCCCAGGAATTTGCTCTGGAAAGTACACTCTCCTCAACGTGCAAGTAAAACAAGTTAAATATAGTTAAATGAACTTGGGGTCCCGCGAGGACCATAAACATATTATATTGATATCCTAATCATCCTGTGGGTCTGAAGCCCCGTGTTTTTTGTGCATTTTGATTTCCCACGGTCAAAATCAGCACGTTTTGTACATTGTCTTATCATTGTAGCATCTCATGTCGGTGTGACAGTGAAGATTAGACTCGTTGGTTGAGTACTAAATGCGAAATGCGTGAAACGTTACAGTAAAACTCAAGTTTTGGCTAGAGAGGCGTTTGCCTGGCTTTGACAGCAAGTCCTTTTGACCTTTCTTGCAGCGAAGCTAGGCCACGACATCTGTGTTTCTACATTTCTTACAAAGCAATCTGTTTGGAAGAAAGTGCCTGGCCAGGCTCCCACAGGCACCTATCTTGCACGCGTGCACTTTCAATCAACCAAAGGTCCACGGCGCACATGCCTCACATGTCTGGTAGCATGCGTGAGTATGCATGTGGTATTATCTTCGAAGCACATCCAACTGAACATCATTCCCCCACGCAACCCCACCCCCGTCACCCCGATCTGGTGCCGCTCTAATGTGCGTGTGGCATCATCTTGAAAGAAAGAACCTGAAGTGATAAGTTGTGGTTAGGAATTGCCTCAAGGCAACGAAAACAGCACTCCACAGCCTCCTCCACCTGCGCTGTGTGTGTGAGCCCGGACGGAGGTATCATTGAAGGGGTAAAGTGCTGGGAGGGAAATGCGCAGGCGGTGAAGGTTGGAAAGGTTGAACATGTTAGGAGCAGCACGGTATGTGCAAGCTAACGGCCCAATACACTATATATCTATACAGGCAGCGTGGTAGTGAGACATTTGTGGCGGCGAACACACGTTTTTCAAACTGGTGAGCCTGTTTGAGAGCAGATTCAATTAGGGGCCCTCCGGGATGCTTTAAGGATATAGGCGCTTCCATGTTTTGGCTCACTTGCGGGCGCAGGAGTGAATTAGAAGCAGTATGGCTTCAAAAATTGCGGCGCTACAGGCAGTCAGCAGAGTTGTTCGACTGGTACCAGCAGCGGCGCAAAAAAACACAAATTAGCAGCCTTCTTCTGAGCGCTTGGAGCCCAACTATGCCAGGGTTTTGTGGCCGGGGCATCGTGGGATCTATGTACAACCGTTGTCCAAGGGTCACGAAATGAAGACGGCAGTGACAGACCGAATGGTTCCCAAGTCAACTTGAGTCCCAAGAAAATGTCAACGTGGGAATCTTCAATATTCATGGCGTTCGTACGCTAACGGGCTTCAAGGATGTTCCATGCCCATTTTCGTACGTTGTCCCTTTGAGACTGGAGGTCGGGACCAAGTGCAAAAAAAATCGACTGTCGTCACGGAAGGACGCAACAAAGACGGGCAACTCCTCACCTTGAAGTGAAGCACGCTTAGAGGTTCCTCCATCCAGTGGGGCTGGAATAGTGGGGCCGGGGGTCAACACTTCACGGGAGTATTTGAACAGCCGCAAGATGGCAGAAGACACGGCATCACCCATGGCTGCTCCTTGTTCCTCACGACCGATGAATCCAACTAAAGGACATAGTTGGTGGTAAGGAAACTTTCTATCATACGTCTCACATCGTCGAAGGATAATGTGCAATACCCATGGAGGTCCTGTAGGGAGGTCAGTCATATTTGCCAAGACGAACCGGGCCAGATGCAGTCCGAAACGGAATGCTTCCCATAGGAATTCCAGTAGGCGGTTAAATTCCTCCGGATGCCAGGGGCAGACTCACAGGGTAAATGGTGGAAACAATCCTGCATGTCGGCGGATACAGTGAGACAAAGACAATCAAAGTTGTTGGCAAAGAGCGCACGAAGATGCTTGTTGCAATTGTTGCTCAAGGTCACCACTTCTTGAACAGATTTGCAGTCCGACCACCAAGGTCTCGGCATAGAGTTGAGAGCAGCTTCCATGGCTCTGCATGCCAGACTAAGGATGCGGTTCGTTGGAGTGCGGCATTTGTCAATTACGAGTTGCCACTTCACTCCCGGGCCTTTCACCTTGGGCAGGAGGCGTGGCATGCCCAGTGCCAATTCCTTGGCATACTTGCAACTCATTCAAACCGGTCTCAGGTGGAGAGGCAAAGATGTGGCCGAAGCCAACTGTTGAACGATCTGCTTGACAGCGGAGCTGCCCTCCTGCATAGTTCAAATAAATTTGGTGCCTGTTGCCGCTTTGATATCATAATCATCCTACGGGTCTAAAGCCCCGTGTTTTTTGTGCACTTTGACTTCCCATGGTCAAAATCAGCACCCATGTTCATCTGTCGGTGTGACAGAGTACTAAATGCGAAATGCGTGAAACGTTACAGAAAAACTCTGGTTTTGGCTAGAGAGGTGTTTGCCTGGCTTTGACAGCAAAATCCTTTTGACCTTTCTTGCAGCGAAGCTAGGCCACGACATCTTTGTTTCTGCCTTTCTTACAAAGAAAGCAATCTGTTTGGAAGAAACTGCTTGGCCAGGCTCCCGCAGGCACCTATCTTGCACGCGTGCACTTTCAATCAACCCAAAGGTCCACAGCGCACATGCCTCACATGCCTCGTAGCATGCGTGAGTATGCATGTGGTATTATCTTCGAAGCACATCCAACTGAACATCATTCCCCCACGCAACCCCACCCCCGTCATCCAAATCTGGTGCCGCTCTAATGTGCGTGTGGCATCATCTTTGCATATCTTTGCATGCGTCTATGCAATTGAACACAATAGCATGCGTGTGCATGTGGCAGCGCGTGTATGCATGTTGCATTATCTTCAATTCACATGCGCCTGCCTGAAACTCCTGAAGTGTTCTGGAGCAAAAACATATGCGGCACATGAAGCTCTAAACCGTGCGGGCGAAGCAAACGGTTTTAGATTCGTAGATATCCGTAAGCATAATCACAACATGAAAAACAAACATCTTTGCCTTTACAAAAAAACAACAATAATGAAAAGAGTTGGGAGGCATTGGGAAACCCCTCAGAAGTACCCAGCTTGCGCAGCATCCCTCAAGCCGATGTCGAGTATCGCGCTTGACTTTTCTACTGGGCATATGACGCTGGATGATAGGGTCATATGTTATAAGCTGATATAAGCTGCATTGCTTGACGTCCACGCATTTCCACAGAACAACGTCCTTGAGGTAGCTGGTCAAAAAGTCTGCCACTGCGATCAATCCATGCCTTGCGACAGTTCCAAGCAAAGCTTCACGCCACGCATGCGACGTGTCACTGCCTGTCGCTCTCACATAGCGGGTAGAGCAAATTTCCGAGAATTGTGAGTGTGAATTCACCAAAAAAACAAACCATTGATAACACTTGCAAAAAAAAGGAAACAACATAACTTTAAATCTTTCAGAGCCTCCTCACCCACGGTACGTTGCACTTTGCGTTCTGTTTCCGTGATGGCACATTTTCTTGCTTCTTACTTGAGTCTGGCTCTGAGTCCTTTTCTATAGTTCATCTTTTGTTGTGAGTTTCGGTTTGCTACTGTATGTGTTGTTTTTGCGCGTCTATGTTTTCCAGCTTTAGTGGTTTTCGTTTTACCCGCTGAGGCCACTTTACGGCCATCATTATTATTCTACTTCCCGACTGCAAACATCACAAGTGATTTCTGAATGCAAAGCAGCTGCTCCGTGGTGAAATGGCGCTCAATGTCTTCAGCATCAGCCTGTAGATCGATCCAAGGCCCAAAACAAGGCTCCAAGACCAAGAGTTTGCTTGTTGAATTGGACGACTGCTCTTGAAGAAGGATCAATGGTATTTGTGGGGTTGAAAGCTGACGGTCTTGGGAGCGGCATCATCGTGTGCTGGCCTTTCACAACTCTTGCTCGAAACGGAGTCACGGTGTCAGAGTGCCTCTTCGCCACGTTTCACAGCAATCCCAAGACCTGCAGAATCCGTGGACTAAGGTTGATCGCCCTCATCTACTTGAATCAAAACACATTCTGATGCAACAGAATGCACCTTGACAATGCGAAGGCGTGCAAAGGCTATTTGCTGGGCATATGGATGCATATGGTTTGATATACAATGATATACTCTATATATATATACAGCAGTTAATATACAATACTGTATATATGATGTTTTCTTTAGCTTAGCCGGTGCTGCATTGTGCATGCATGGTGGGTGGTTTGTCAGGACTACTTCGTTGAACTGCTAGTAAGCTGGGTAGAGGACCTGACCTGAGAAAGACTACAATTGTGTCGTCAGTTTGTCAAAATCCTTTCAAAGTGAATACAGTGACCTGGATCGGGTAAGAGGTGCTGCTCAACGAAGAGTGCTGCTTCAGCTCTTAGAAGACCATGGCTGTCCTCCGGGCACTTCAACTTTTTGCCCCAGGCACTGGTCTTTGGAGCCACCTGGTGAAGTATACACTCTCCCATAAAAGGCAAGCTTCGCAACCGCCCAAATGTGTTCAGTATCCACCAAACTGTTTGAAAAAAAAACATGCAAAATAGCACAAAGTTTAAAGCAAAACACATCTGCCTCCAGTAAAGAGACGCCGTTGAACCACGATTGAAGTATGTTGCTCGCTCATTGATAGAAACTAGGTTTTCCAAACTGCAACAAAAAATCACAAACAAATGAATCACGACCGATCACCGCTAAAAAGGACATGACCCGTAGAACTGATGTCACCACATAAGAAAAGAATGCATCCGACGGTTTCCAAAGGACACCCACTTTTTTGACGTACTTCTATGATGTTTGGCGTTTTTGTTTAAACGGTTCCTGGTTCCACTCCTTCTCATGTTGCGCTCGTTTTACAATAGTTTACGTTTTTGAAACGTTGGTGTTTGCTTTTTGTATTGTCACCACACGACAAAAGAATGCATCCGACGGTTGCAAGACGTTGGCTTCTACATCCTTCCACACGGTGCTGACTCCTTGACAGCAAACAAATGAAGAGGTTCGAGTTTGATCCAGATACGCGCAGGGCTGATGTACTGCTGATTGAACACCTCCTGAAATAAGACATTGTAGCGACCACTTGTTTGAACTCTGATTTTTTTTTATTGTGGATTGGACATTGGATCCCAATACCTGATTGTCTATAGTTGTAGCTGATTGGTAGAATCTTTTGTGGATTCACCTCCGTCTGTCCAGTTAAAGGGCACAACCCGGAACTCATCTGCTTTAAACGAGTCAGCTACTATCTACTTAAGCTTCTAGGTAGGACGCAGGATAGCTCACGCCCCAGGCGGGGGGAGCTTCCTTGAAGCGCTAATGATTTGGTTCCTAGATTTTTAGGGAAACTAATAACGATGGCCTCCAACTTTTAACCTACCAGCGATGGTTCCCAGCTTCTTCTCTCCGTCAGACGTGTTCGTTGTCTCGGTCCGGCGCTGTCAGGGAGAGCATCGATACCTGCTCGAAGTTGGAATCCGAGAGCTGCGAGGCCAGGGCTGCACGCCTGGCGGAAGGGGATGACATGGAATGACTATGATCATGCATGTTCGTTGGTGTTCTTATGTTTTCTTCCATAGAAAATGCTTCGTAGGAGCCGGGGATAGTAGCCACAAGTTGATCAATACACAGTAGGTGCACAGAAGTCGATGTGATGATAGGTTATTATTATAGATTTCCCCGGCATAAGACAATTCTCCTAGGTCCTAGACGCAAAGGCTGAATAGGGATCCAGCCTTCTAGAGCGAGCAAATCATAGGCCCTCTACTACAAGCAATAGAACCTATAGTCAAGTCCGTCCTCTTACCTTCCCCCTTGTCCCCACTTGTACGGCTACAAGTCAGCGTGCGTGACGGGTGTATAACATGACTTTCGCATTGGTCCGAAAGAGAGGCCATGACTGTCGACATGGGCACGTCATGTATTTTCATGTTGGTCATATTCTGCCTACTCCACGATGTTTGTAATAGCATAATCCGGAGCTCTATATATACATGATATAGCCTAGCCGTGATATAGCCGCGATAGCCAGTCTATGTTTGAAAAAGCAACTTGGCTAGCAACACATTTTGTCAACGGACGGCCCCGAGATCCCTGCAGCCTCAGTTGCCTCACTGCCAATGCTGCCACTCGCGGCTCCGTATCACGGCTTCGCTCGGCCAACCATCGAGCTGCCTGTGCCCACCGGGTAGAGATACTAGTAACCTCCTAGTAACGATGCCCTTTGTTACTAGTAGCGTCCTTGTTACTAGTAGTAAGGCCAGGAGCTACTAGTAGATGTTTGGCAGTTGCCAAGCTTTGAAGCACGGATACTTAATCTTTCACCTGCCGATGCTTAAGCAACAATCACTTTCGATTCTGCCGTCGCAAGTGCTGATGATGTGTGGAATCAACCTGATAACAACTACCAAGAAGCAGGTTCAATGCTTCAACGATGATTTCTAAAAGCATCGGGCTTCATGAAACTCCTAGCCCTTGTTCCCCATTGCCTCTGGTGCCTCTGCAGCATGATCATCTGACCCCTGAAGGAAGACAAGGCACGATGGGCCAGTTGGATGCATAATTTAACTGTGCAAATTGAGTTCGTTCTGCGGCTCAGCGCGACCGTTTTGTGTTCAAAGCTGAACATCAAAATGTGGTTCTAAAAATGAACTCACTTTCAACATAGAGACGTCGCACTGAGACGTCCATCTGACAACCACTTCTAGTTAGTCAGTTAGTCCTAGACTAATGACTAATGAAGGAAGAAATGACTTAAGTCTCCACGTGGGTCCTGAGGTGCCTCGAACCAAGCGCCTACCAACTCCACAGCTTGCACTCGCACTTCCGTGGCGGGGTCCTTCCGGAGAAAACGACGCAAGGCCCTTCCATTCGCTTTGTTGAACTGGAAATAGGATCACAGTGGTAGGCAAGCAGCCAAACTTGAAACGTCTATGATAAGGCTACAAGATGCTACAAGCCCTACGCCACACATTCTGAAGTTCAATGAGCAAACATCATGGCAACCGCAACAGCTTCCAAAAGCCATGCAGCATAAGCATGTTCACAATCAAAAGAAACTGAGAAATGAACAATGATCGATGTGGTGTGCTTCAAACTCCCTGGTCCAAGCTACCCGTTGCAGGAAATGGACATGGGAGCAACACTTCTCATCTCGAGGCATGGAAAAAAACGTATATACCCGTTCTGGTGTACACATGGTCACGTTGATGCAATACGAGGACAAACAATTCAACATGCCTAAGAGCTCTCTCACAAAGTAGTCCCAGAAAAAGAAGTCCGGCTGCTAAAGGTATGCATCGAAACACTCAAAGTACATCGAGCAAAGATGTTGAAGCGCTTGATTGTCACAGCTGTGCCGATGGATGTCAAAAACGAACGTTATGAGTGATGAGCACCTGCAGTACCTGGGATCTAGAAGCACAGAAAATAAGGCAGTTCATGTTGATTTGTCACCGCTGCCTGGTGCACTAACAGGGCCATGCGGGCAGTTCGACAAATCCCATTTAGATCCATTTAGAACACCTGCCTTGTTAATTTATTAAAGTTTGAAGCCATTTCCCATATTGGACTCATTATATATATATATATACACCTCCACACACCTCCAACACACCCAGGAGTCCGGGCACAAAGGCTACGCAAGACACGCTCCGGCCACCACAGGAGGCCCAAGTTCATCATGCGTCCCAAAGCATTCAAGGACAACCTCCCGAAGTGTATGACAGTGCATTGCACAACGACAATATAAGTCTGTTGGATTCAAGGCTGAAGGACAACTTGGGCAGCGTTCTATGACAATCCTCACTTCCCCAGCTGCCACTTTCTCTCACAAAAATCAGAGTGCTTGTCTATCCACCCAAATTGCCAGTGATTTGGTGATTTGTCTGACGCAGTGGGCAGCGTGTCACCCTACTGCTGTCAGCACTTGCAACCTCACCTTCGCACGGCCGGGGCGGTATCATGTGGCCGCGGCAAGAGCACAGTTTCTTGCATCTTCTTTGCCTTGCCAAGGAGTTCAAACAAAGGTCAAACCAAACAAATGCCCCAAACAAACGCAGAAAGACAAGGATCTGAGTAACAACTATAACATAACTGTAACTAACGACACAAAACAATTGGTTGCCCTTGCTCAGCAACCTGACACTCCAATACATACGCAAACACTGAAAAAAATCCAACGCTCACACACTCAATTTGTCCTTCGCGTGAATTGTTACCACTATCTGAGACCAATCTCTTGACAAACATTTGTCTTTTTATTGCAGTGAATCCACCCATTATGTCGCCCCACCTGAGCATCCAGTTGCACCGCCTTGGTCTTCACTTCGTTCACAGCACGGCAAAGCCGCGCGAGCCGTGCCGCCGCTGGAGCGGCCTTCGGCTCACCTCAAGAAGCTGGTGTTGAAGCCACTGAATACACAGTTACACAGTTATCAAGATACACAGCTAACAATGATCCAAACATCTTGAAACTAAGAATACATATTTATTCGATGAATCTCGCTCAACATATGTCGACTGCTGCTACCCTTTT